>CANUEX010071942.1:0-23217 GCA_948099535.1 Jatropha multifida | reverse complement strand
TATGGGTTGAAGCAAGCTTCTTGGAGTTGGAATCTTCATTTTGATGAGGCAATTAAAGAATTTGGATTCATCAAAAATGAAGATGAGCCTTGTGTATACAAGAGAGTTAGTGGGGGTGCAGTGATTTTCCTAGTCTTATATGTCGATGACATATTACTCATTGGAAATGACATCCCTATCATGCAACAGACTAAGACTTGGTTAAGGAGTTGTTTCTCAATGAAAGACTTAGGTGAGGTAGCCTATATCCTTGGAATTAATATCTATAGAGATAGATCTAAAAGGATAATTGGTCTGAGTTAAAGTACTTACATAGACAAAGTGCTGATTAGGTTTAGCATGCAAGAATCCAATAGAGGATTTTTGCCAATGTCTCATGGTATTCAACTTAGCAAGACTCAGATTCCAATGACATCTAATGAGCGAGACCGTATGACTAAGATTCCTTATGCTTCTACTATAGGGTCTATAATGTATGTCATGCTTTGTACACGACCAGATGTTTCGTATGCCTTGAGCATGACCAGTAGATACCAGTCAGACCCTAGTGAGAGTCATTGGACCGTTGTAAAGAATATCCTTAAGTACTTGAGAAGGACTAAGGAAGCATTCTTGGTATATGGTGGTTTAGAAGATGAGCTGGTTCTAAATGGTTACACAGATGCTAGCTTCCAAACTGGCAAAGATGATTTTAGATCGTAGTCAGGAGATGTGTTCATGTTAAATGGAGGTGCTATAAGTTGGAAAAGTTTCAAACAAAGCACTATTGCAGATTTTACAACGGAGGCCGAGTATATAGCAGCATCAGATGCAGCTATGGAAGCAGTTTGGATTAGGAAATTCATTACTGAGCTAGGGGTGATACCTAGTATCACTAACCCTATAGATCTTTACTGTGACAATAATGGTGTTATAGCATAGGCTAAAGAGCATAGATCGCATCAGTGATCTAAACATATACTCAGGCGTTACCATCTCATTAGAGAAATCATTGAGAGAGGAGATGTTAAGATATGCAAAGTACCTACAGATGACAACATAGCCGATCCACTTACCAAGGCTCTCACACAAGCCAAGCATGGTCAACATACGAGGTCTATGGGGATTAGACACATATGTGATTAGGGCCTAGTGCAAGTGGGAGATTGCTGGTGATTATGCCCTAGGCCAACATTTTGGACCTTATGTTATTTGAATTTAATTAATAAAGAGGTTACTTTTACTATTATATTATTTTTGCATGTTGCTTTATAATAATATATATCCCTAGTCATAAGTGAAATATTGACTAGTATAAGTTTGAATGTGTATGGTGATGCCATTCAACCTTATAGGTACTTGTGGGGACAATGTACTGGATAGTCCCGCTTTGAAATCATTACTTGGGTCGATGTCATTAATGATCTCAATATGGTTATGTCATTGAATCCTTAGACCTGAGGTCGTCATAGTGTCCTACATGAGGAGTATTGTGTTTTGACATGATCAAACGTCATCTTTAATCGGATAGCTATAAAGGTTATGGTTGAGCATAATGTAAATCATGCAGAGGATAGTGTACGATTGAGATGGGATTTATTCCTCTTTCATAAGAGAGATATCTTTTGGGCCCCTCGATAAGTAGGACTGAGAAAATGCATGGCCATGCTCAAATAAATTGATATAGAGAGATAAATTTGATTTGGTTTATCAGTCTGCTTACAAATCGAGAAATGGATATGTTTGAACAATATAAGTATGGCATGATCCATGACTTATGTTCAAATTAGATATCGTGTAACAACATGTATCATTAGGTTTTATATCGGACAAACGATTTTATATTTATTGGGTAATCATAATGTCTGGCTAGAGACCACTTATGATTTGTGGGCTGCATTGAGAGTATGACCCACTGCCAACTAAATATGGATCTATTGTGTCGCACACCAGATCATCATGGACGAGATTATTGTTTTAATGGGCTTGAAATTTGGTTCAAGGCCCAAGGGATTATAAGGACCAGATTAGGCGAATTGGGCTTTAAGTTCGATTTAAGAGCCCATTAGCAAAATCTGATATGAAGGCCTTTTATTAGAGTTTTATTTTAATATATAAGTGTTATATATATATAAAAATAAAATAGAGACGATCATAAATGATAGAGATAAAAAAAATCGCCTCCTTCTCCCTGTTTAAAGAAAAACCCTAAACCGCAACTTCACGGAGCTAGCAGTCGTTCGGTCGTCTGGTGGGATCGTGTGTGGATACTAGTAGAGGACGTTCACTTGAGGAGCACCGTCTATCCGTGGCAAAGCACGACTTCAAACCCCAGGTTTGTAATCTAACCCTTTCTTTCGAATTTTTTTGAAACACATGGATCCTTGGCGGGTTTTGTCGTGTCCCGTTTTTATTTTCGCTATGCTGTATGTAGACACCAGTAAAACTTTACAAATTGGTGGACGTATTTTGATGCAATAACTCACATTAATGTGTCTTTGTAGGGTTGCCTGAATTACCAAAAGCCTAATGATGGTGAAAGATACATCTATATTGGTGATGGCAAGTCGATAGAGGTTGAAGCAATTGAAACTTCCAAATTATTATTAAGAATTGGTTACTATTTGGATTTGTTTAATACTTTCATTGTATTGTCTTTTAGATGGAATTGATTTCTGTTTCAGCATTGGACAAATTTGGTTATTGTTGTTCATTTGGAAATGGAAAATTTAGTCTTTTTCGAGATTCAAATTTATTTGGTTCCGGTTCTTTATCAAGTTATGATAATTTATATTTGCTTAATATAATTACTTGATTCAATGAATCCATGGATATTAATGTAATAAGTAAAAAGTGTAAATTAACTAATGAGAATTCAGTTCCATTGAGGCACAAGAGATTGGGTCACATCTCTGAAAATAGAATTGAGAGACTTGTGTCTAATGATATTCTCTATCCCTTTGATTTTTCGGATTTTGATGTGCGTGTAAATTCCATTAAGGGGAAACAAACAAATGTTAGGAGATTTGGTGCCAACACGAAATTAGACGTCTTAGTAATAATACATATAGGTGTTTGTGGTCCATTCCCTAAAGCTTCTTGGAATGGTCAACAATACTTTATAACATTCATAGACGATTTTTCATGATATGGCTACCTTTATCTCATTCATGAGAAATCAAAATCTCTAGATGTGTTCAAAACTTATAAAGCTGAAGTTGAAACTCAACTTGGCAAAAGTATAAAAATTTTTAGATCTGACCATGGGTGTGAATACTATGAGATATGACAGATCAGGTGAACAATGTCCGAGTCCATTTGCAAAATTCCTAGAGGAATGAAGTATCGTCTCATAATACATTATGCCAGGTTCGCCCACTAAGAATGGTGTTGCTGAAAGGAGAAATAGAACACTTAAGGATATGGTAAGGAGTATGATTAGTCATTCCACCTTACCTAAATCCCTCTAGGGAGAAGCATTAAAGACTTCAGCATATATACTTAATAGAGTATCGACTAAGGCAACTGAAAAAACCCCTTATGAGCTTTGGACAGGTAAAAAGCCTAATTTAAAGCACTTCCATAGTTGGTGTTGTCCAGCTGAGGCAAGACCTTATAGGCCAAATGAATAGAAAATGGACTCTAGGACTATTAGTCATTATTTCATCTGATACTCTGTAAGATCCAGGGGTTACAAATTTTATGATCCACTACTAAGTCTATTTTCAAGACAGGTAATGCTCAGTTGTTTGAGGATGTTGAGTTTACCGAGGGAGAAAGACTTAAGGACTTTGTTTTTTAAGAGGAACATGTTAATTGTGACATCCGGACCTGACAAAGTGATCCTAAGAGGGCGGGTAGAGTAGGGCTCCTGGTGAGCTTCTAGGATGGCAATCTAGCTAGGGTAGTGGAATGCAAAACACAGGAATGAATCAGATCGTATATCAAAAAGGGGGTAACTAATCATCAGAGGCGCCTTTTGGTGGAATGACTGAAGAGTTGGAAGAACTCCAGGGTTAAGCATGCTCGCTAAACAGAAATCCTAGGATGGGTGACCTCTTGGAAAGTTCTCATTTCACCTGCGGGACAAAAACCATGCAGGTCTTGTCGATCTAGTATGGGATGGATCCAACTGGATCCAAAGCGATTAGAGTCAAGGTGTTACAATTTGGTATCAGAGTCTGAACCCCTCTAGTAGATATATGGTTCGAGGACTAACCATGCGGAAGTTAGTGGGCCTGTGACATATCGACTCATCAAAGCGATCCTAAGAGGGCGGGTAGAGCAGGGCTCCTGGCGAGCTTCTAGGATGGCAGGCTAGCTAGGGTAGTGGAATGCGGGACACAGGAATGAATTAGATCATATATCGAAAAGGGGGTAACTAATCATCAAAGGCGCCTTTTGGTGGAATGGCTGGAGAGTTGGAAGAACTCCAGGGTTAAGTGTACTCGCTTGACAGAAATCCTAGGATGGGTGACCTCCTGGAAAGTTTCCATTTCACCTGCAAGACAAAGCCGTGTGGGTCATACCGATCTAGTATGGGATGGATCTAGCTTGATCCAAAGCGGACAATTGTCTCCTATACTTGACATTGATCAAGAACAGTTTCCTATACTTGACATTGTCCAAGAAGCAACTCTAGATTAAGACAATGTCATTAAGCCTCCTCCTCCAGGACAAACTCTAAAACCTCAAGAACCATTGCCATTAAGGAGATCCACTAGAGAAAGGAGAAATGCAATTTGGGATGATTATCTTGTATTTCTCCAAGAAAATGATGTTGACATTGGATTGATGAAAAATGATCCAATCAAGTTCCATCAAGCCATGAAAAGTTCTAACTCTCAAAAGTAGATAAATACCATGGATGAAGAGATTAAGTCTATGAAGGACAATTACATTTGGAAAATTGTCCCATAACCTGAAGGTATGAAACCCATTGTTTGTAAATGGATATTTAAAACCAAAAGGGATTCAAAAGGTTATATGGAAAGGTATTAGACACGTCTTGTTGCTAAAGGCTTTACACAAAAGGAAGGCATTGATTATAAAGAGACTTTCTCTCCAGTTTCATCGAAAGTCTCTTTTAGAATTATAATGGCATTAATAGCATATTTCGATCTTGAGTTACATCAAATGGATGTCAAAATAGCGTTTCTTAATGGCGACATTAATGAAATGATTTATATGGTGCAACCAAAAAATTATGTATCAGGTGATCCAAAGTCAATGGTTTGCAAATTAAAGAAATCCATCTATGGGCTTAAACAGGTGTCTCGACAATGGTATTATAAATTTCATCAAGTCATTATCTCTTTTGGTTTTGAGATGAATTTGGTTGATGATTGCATATATCATAAATTTAGTGGGAGTAAATAATTTTCTTGGTTTTATATGTCGATGACATATTGCTTGCCAATAACGATATAGACTTATTACACGAAACCAAGAGATTTCTAGCAAGAAACTTTGAGATGAAAGATCTTGGTGATGCCACCTTTGTACTAGGAATCCAAATACATTGAGATCACTCTCGAGGTATCCTTGGATTATCACAAGAGATTTATATCGAAAAGATTCTTCAAAGATATGGCATGCAAGATTGTAAATCAAGTGATACCCTTATGGCAAAAAGAGATAAGTTAAGTCTTAGTCAATGGCCTAAAAATGCATTTAAGGAAAATGAAATATAAAAGATTCCTTATGCATCAATAATAGGGATTCTAATGTATGCTCAGGTTTATACATGTCTAGATATTGCATACATAGTTTGAGTGTTGGTAGATATTTGCACGAAACCAAGAGATTTCTAGCAAGAAACTTTGAGATGAAAGATCTTGGTGATGCCACCTTTGTACTAGGAATCCAAATACATTGAGATCGCTCTCGAGGTATCCTTGGATTATCACAAGAGATTTATATCGAAAAGGTTCTTAAAAGATATGGCATGCAAGATTGTAAATCAAGTGATACCCCTATGGCAAAAGGAGATAAGTTAAGTCTTAGTCAATGGCCTAAAAATGCATTTAAGGAAAATGAAATATAAAAGATTCCTTACGCATCAATTGTAGGGATTCTAATGTATGCTCAGGTTTATACGTGTCTAGATATTTCAAACATAGTTTGAGTGTTGGTAGATATTTGAGTAATCCAAAAATGGATTATTGGAAAGCAACCAAATGTGTCATGTGGTATTTGCAAAGAACAAAACATCACATGCACACACATAAGAGGTCGAATAAATTAGAGATTATTGGGTATTCAATGTCCGACTTTGCTGGATGCCAAGATAGCATGAAATCTACATCAAGCTATATCTATTTGCTTGCTGGGGGAGCTATCTCTTGGAAGAGTGCTAAACAAACACTTATAACATCTTCAACCATGACAGTTGAGTTTATACCATACCATGAAGCATCTAATCATGGAAAATGGTTGCAAAATTTTGTCACTAGGCTGCTAATTGTGGATAGTATTGAAAGACCACTTAAGATATCTTGTAACAATAAATCAGCGGTTCAATATTCTAATAACAACAGGAGCTCTTGTAAATCGAAGCACATATACATTAAATTCTTTATTGTTAAAGAAAGAGTTCAAAGTGGTCAGGTGTCTATAGAACATATTGGCACAAACTCTATGATTATGGATTCGCTAACTAAGGGACTGCCACCAAAGGTCTTTCATGAACATGTTGTTCATATGAGTGTAATGTCTTTTGAAGGTCTTTCATGAACACATTTCAAGTTTATAGATATTTTGAGGATAATTTTCTATAGAGATATAGTTTCTTTCCAAACTTTCACACTTTAATATTGGTATAATTTAGTCTTACTAAGACTTAATGTGGGCCAGTTGGAAATAAACATGCTTAAATCACATTTCATGAAATTTCCATGCTACACATCCATACTTCATCTTTGTCATTTAATTTTATTAATATATGTGATTAGGGATAGATTTAGTTACGACATATGCAATGAAAGTTGTCTTGGTTCTATATTGGTATAATTGAATGTACGAGATTATTTAGAAATGCCTTTGATTATAGTAGTAACGCTTTGAGCTCATACAATTATAAGATGATATGATATATATAGTCTAAGTGGGAGATTGTTAGGAAATTAACATTAATTGTATGATTATGTCTGTTATGATAGGTTGGGTCCTAATTAAAGGTGATCTAATTTGATTAAATCTAATATGGGCCTAAATTATATTTTAAAGTTTGGATTTAAATGGATAGATTTTCAAAATATAATTTCTAATTTATGACAAGCCAAATTAGAAATAAAAAAATTGTGTGCAGATATTTTAGGATTTTGGTCCTCAAGTTATACACATGGTTATTTTTCTAATATCACATCATTAGAAAATATAGGAATTTTTCTCTTTTCTCATGTATATCAATTTGAAAGATCAGTAACCACAAGACACACAAACTACATCAATCTCATTGACAGCGGTCTTCGCAAGTATACAAAATCACAAAAAATAATAAAGAGTGAGTATAGAATCGTCCCATGAAAATTGTATATCAAGTACCAAAATTATATTAACTTACTATTATTTAAATGATAATAAAAAGAATAATTGTAAAAATAAAATAAAAAGTAGAAAAGAATTTAAGCAAAGGTATTTGATGAAAAGAAATCAAGGTTTAAAAACTAATATGGATTTTGACCTCACTTAATTCTACCTAATTTACTTCATTATTTTGTTAATTAATTTTTAATTGTTCAAGTAGGGAAAACAACCTTGAAATTACTAACAAGCTCTCTCAATGTATTGTTAGTTATTTTAATCCCGTCTAAGTACTTATTTCCCAATAGTGCAATCAAACATGAATTAAATCATTAAGTTTTATGGTTTGTTCAAGAATTTATAACCTAAGATCGTTAAATTATGAAAACCCCCATGAGTCAAATCATATAGCTTCCGCGTCAAGTTATTGTTCCCATGTAATTTATTACCTTTTTCTTATCAAAAACCTTTCTTCCAACAGTGATTAATGAAATAAATCAATCCATGGAAAAAAAACTCTACCTTGAAGCATAAGTTCAATAATAAATTATATCTTCAATAAAGAAAAACAAATCTAATATCATAAATTGGAGTAGAAGTTAAGCTATATCAAATCTCTAATATGAAAATTTAGTTCAACATAGTAATTAAATAAAATGCAATTAAATCAAAAAATAATTTCACAATCAATATGAATTAATGAAAATAAAAACAAGATTAATAGTTTAGAGATAAAAATTAGTCAAAGAATAGCATAGACGGCTCCCTTGATTCTTTACACAACTTGAAAGCTTGAAGTCTTAAAAAGAAAGAAAAACTAAGAAAATAGTGGAATAAAGGTCTAAAATTTAAGATTCAATGATCCAATGATGCCCTTAATTGCTGTAGTGATCTCTCTTTATATAACCTTCATAAGGTGTCTTCGAATTCGAGTAGGAAATTAGCTGGCCTAATTAGGATGAAATATTATTTGAGTAGGAAACTGATTTTGATTTGGATTCCTTCCTAATTAGGAGTTTTTTTTCACCAAATTGGGCTGGAGCAATGCTAAGGTAGGCCCTTTTATTATTTTTATGCAGTCTCATGCACAGGTCACACTCATGTTTCAAATTTATAGGAGCTAAATCGCTAAATTCAGCCCAGTTGAGTTTTCAGCTTTCTTAGTGATACGGTCGTGGCATGTACATGGCCTAGCCGTGTACTTCACTAACTTGGCAATGTTGAGCTTTAAACTTCAAATTTCAGCCCCAATTTTCTTTGATGCGATTTTTGATTATTTTGCTGCTAAAAATCATTCAAATCAAACTTATCAAGAATTAAAAAAATTTAATTAAAAATATAAATAAATCTAAATGAAAACAAATCAAAACAATTAAAAATACTAAAATTTCTAATAAAAATTAAGCTAAAAATACTATAAAAATATAATGTATCACTCATGAATCCAAATACGCTTTTGCAATTAATATGGTTGCTTGATGAATTAACATGATGAACTATTACTGCGAATTAATCTAGATTTGCTCTAACACTCTATCCATGTTATGTATTTGAGTTGTGAAAGTCTGAAATAATTATATACAAGCGTTCTCTTTCTTTTTGGCGGGAAAATTTATAATTGCGATGGTAATTGGCTTTGCTGCAGGCGGACTTCATTCGCATTTGGTTTTTTTTAACAATGCACGAGGTAATTTCAGTTTTTGTGTATATGAGGTTTAGCGTAAGTGGATGGCCTAATTGCTTTGCTGATCAAAAGAAAATTGTCTTTTGTACATATACAATCTCTCTATCTCTCTTTCTGGATTCCATGTCCTGATACTTCAATGCTAAATATTTTTTTATTTTTATTGATTAATTTTTTAGTTTACTCTTCAAACATTTACTTGCGAATTATAGTGCTTTTGCTCTAAGATTAATTTATTTTTTATTCTATACTTTAAAAATACATGCTTGAACAATCTCCTTTTCATTTATTTATTGGTTTTGCATTTTTAATATGAAGAAAAAAAACTTTAAAAATTAGAGAAATAGTTTACATGTTAAATTATATATATATAGGAAAATTTGATTTCTTAAAACGCTTCGTTTATGGATGATAAAAATATCACTGAGAACTTTAATTTCATTAGTTGAAAAATAAAAGTATTTTAATTTTGATTTGTTATGTTAATTTTCTATTTAAATTTAAATTTTATTAGAAAGTTTAATCTAATTCTAAAATGAAAATTTGTTGAATTATAAATATAATAATAAATATATAAAAATAGAATTAGTTTAATTGGTTATCTTAATTTTTATTTGAATTTAAATTCTATTAAAAAGTTTAATCCAATTTTAAATAAAAAATTTATTAAATTATAAACCTAATAATAAGTGTTTAATACATTTAATATTTGAATTATAAATGTAATAATTTAAGACCAATCATTCAATATATAAGGCATCATTGAATTATTTAGAATAAACTAATCCAATGCCATAGAATTTGTATTATAATAAGTTATAATATACTCTTTGTTTTTAAAAAAAATTATGACATTGGGTTGGTTAAAAATGCCACTATGAACATTAATTTTATTGGTTGATTAAAAATATTATTAAGTATAATTTAGTACTATTTTAATTAAAAAAATTTAATTTCATTGGTGATTAAAAATATCATTAAGAATATTTTAATCTCATTCCAATTATGAAACTTTTAATATTGGTTAATTAAAGCTATATTAAAAATAATACTTTCCGTCCTATTTTATATTTATTTGTTATTCATTTTTTTTGTTCCCAAATGTTTAAATAGTTTTTAATTTATAGATTTGATTAATTATTTTTTTCATAATAACCTTTTTTTTATTTTTGATTAAATGAAAGACTTTTATTAATATTTTAACTTGCTGATTTTTTATTAAAATATTTAAGAATATAAAATTTTAATTTGATAAAATAAGAAATATAGTAAGAATATAAGAATTCAATTTGATTTTTGTAAAAAAAATTAAATTACGGATATATACACATACAATGAGTATACGTGTGAAGTGATACCCTAATTAGAAGTAAGTGAACAGGGGAGGGAACTTCCTCCGTAGACATGAGCTCCTCTTCCTCAATAGAAAGAGCCATTTTAGCCAAAGCATGGACAACCTTATTACATTCTCTAACCACATGAGAACAAGGGAAAGAAGGAAAGGATGCCGACAGCAACTTCAAGTTCAGTATTCTGGTACCAAGCTGAGAGCAAGGAACATCAGGGCTGGAAAAATTCTGGACCAAAGCAAGACAGTTCGTTTCAAGAACAATATGGCCAAATAAGGCCATAACCGCTTCCTTTGATAGACTAAATCCAAATGAGGATCCCAATCTTTTTAGCGGATAGGACTGCTTCTCAGACCAAACTTTCACACTGTTTCACCCAATTATGACCTTCAGTACGTGGCTATCCAAAATTTGACGTTTTTAATAAATAATAAATGCACCTAAAAATCACTTAGTTAAGTATATGAATAAAAAAAATTAAAATAAGTCTGACAGATTTTTAAGTGACTTTTAATTGTTTTATCATTCAAAATATTAAAAACTCTAATTCTTATAAAATAATATTTTATAATATAATATTTAGCTTTTGCATGAAAAGCTATTTAAACAGCTAATATACTTGAAAAATAATAATAAAATCGAATAATTTGTTCAAAAAATCTATAAAATTAAATAACAAAACGGACACTAAAAATACGGATTCATCATATTCTAAACAAACAATAGAAACGGCAACTGTAAATTAGCATCGTCAAAGATCATAGGCCCACCCGATAGGGGGAAGAAGCAAGAAGCTTCTATCTAAATTGCGGATCGAGTCCGACGGGGCCCGTGAGGAGGCTCTGTTGCTGCAGCTCGAGCTCACTAAAATGCTACTCACGCACGGTCCATCTCGATGGTGGGTGGGGAATGATGAGAAACATATTGGTAGTGAAATTAATTTATAGAATTTTTCTATATTTTTATATCTTGATGGTTGTGCCTGTGACATGAAAATGCAAACTATTCAAACTGATACATAATTTATAGAATCTCTGTTTGTCACATTGGAACTAAGATCCCTGTAAATACAAAAAAAAAAGAAGCTTAATATGATGCAGGCCTTATTGGAACAAATTTATAATACAATTCAGCTAGACCAAAGATTTAGATGTACTTGACTCGTTTAATCTCTCAAATAGTTGCAAAGCTTCACGTGGCATGTAGGATCTTTCTTCTTCTTCTTCTTGAAATGTTTGGATGCAGCTTTTAGCACCTTATTCCATCCCTATCACAACAGTAAAACCCATAATTAGAAATCAAAAAACTGCAGAAGTGGACTAATTAATAGTCTATTTAGCAAGAATAATTAATTTACCTTCGTAGCAAAAAGGGCACAAGAACCCTTGATAGGAGTTGGAGAAAAACCAGAGGCCCTAACTTTGCATTTCTTCTTCATGTTTAGTTTCTTCTCAAGGGTAGATGTAACTTTCTTGGAAACACTTTTCTTCTTGTTGCTATCCAATAACCCAAATCCAAAACTGAGTTTTTTTGGTGTAATCAAATCCAAATCCATAGTACTGTGAACTCGAGGTACTAATGGAGACCATATTGAACTCTGCGAGTAATCGAAATCCAAAGCAGAGTTATCTGGAAACTTGAATAGAAGCTCTTTTGACATTAATGGCTCTAAATACTCTATCACTTTACAAGTATTAATAATTAGCCTCTTTTTCTCTTCTTCTTCCTCTTCTTGTTGAACTTTCATTCTCATATTTAGCGTTGGATCTTTTTAACTGTTGGCGACCGTTGCTTACTTCTTTGGTAGCCCACCTAACTGTGTACTGTGATTTCACTCTTTCTTTCTTTCTGTTCAGTGGTTTAAAAGTGAAGGAGGCACAAAAAGTTACCGTTAGAAAAATTAAATACAATTTTTTTTGTCGTATTAGGTCACATGACCGTTTTGCCGTTTCTGCCATCTTTTGTTCCAACGGGTCCAATTCCAATAGGAGAAGTATTTATGAACCTTGCTATTTTTCTTTTAAGTTTAATATTTTATTGAAAGATTACAAGAAAATCATAAATTTTCTACCAAAAATATCATACGTTTTCTTCTAAAAAAATCATAAATTTAATTTATTTGCATTAGATATTCTATAAATTCGTAAAATTGAAAATTTGTATAAATTTTCATAATATAAATATTTCCACTAATTGTTTTGTTTTGTTGTTTTTTCTTTTCGATTAATAAAAAAAATAATACTATTTTTATATTCTCTCCATCCCAAAAAAATACTTTCTATTTTCACACAGATTAGAAAATAATAGTTATTATAGTTAAAAGACAATTTTATTCAAACAATTTTTCTATTATGCTAATATCAAATAACACATGAACAATGATTATATTTAAATAATAAGTAAGAATTAATGAGAGTTTTATTGAAAATAATAAAATTTAATAAGGATATAATAGACAATTCAAGAATTAATTATGATATAAAAAAAAAAAGTGGATTATATTTTGGGACAAACTAAAAAGGAAAGATGGACTATTATTTTAAGACAGATGTAGTGTGTGTATATATATAAAGTAAGCATTTTTCTCAAGAAGTTTGATATGTCACATACTTTTTTAATTGGGCTTCATTTAGTATGTATTGCAATGTATATTATATATAAATGTGGGAATAGCGAGCAGGAAAATAATATTTTAAATAAAATAATATTTAAAATTATATAATATTTGATTGGATTATAATTTTTAAATATTTTTTTAAATAAATAAATATATAAGAAAAAAGAAAAAAAAATATACTCTTCTTTTTTTTATAGTTGTAAGAAAAATTGTGGGTCTATTTGAAGATGATATAACATTTCTTTTATGTAATCTTTTCTTTATTATTTAATTAACTTATCTATTTATTTATTTTAAATTTGCGACTTCGAACAATAGAAAAATAAAATACTTGAATAAATTCATTAACCGATCAATATTAGATTCTAATATGATTTGCTTTGTAATTTATATTTATTGACTTTGCTTTTTTCTTTTGTCCATTAAAATCAAATTTAATTAAATTATAGCATTTGCAGAGTTATTTTTTAAATTTAAATTGATAATTTTTTAATATAATTTATTTCTTATTATACGTGGAGTTCTGAAAAGAGTTTTAAGCTTAATAAAAATTTATTATTTATTATTTTCTTTTTCGTTATTGAATTAATTTGTAACCATTACCACTTTAATTTAGTAAGAGATTTATATCTCTCTTACAATAAATAGATGACCTCTTGATTATACATTTTTAATTTTCTTGATATCTCTTTTTATATCCTAAATATGTTTGACTTAAAAAGAAAATAGTGATTAACCCAATTTGACTTTCTTTTTTTTTTTTTCCGAAGTAACTTTCATCAACTTGTAGTATTGGAATGAGATTCAAAATCTGGTACTAAAGAGCGTGGAGGTTCGGAGAGGTTCTTTACTTCAATTAAGGTAACAAAAAAATCATTTTAGCTTTCTAGTTGGAACCTTAAGCAATTCTCATCGCCTCACCTATGCACTTGAGGAGAAGTTTGGTTTCGAAATCCTTATCTTCACAAACATATCTATTTCACAGAGCCTCTTTACTTGTAGGAGTATGTCTTGGATCTGTCAATTATGTTATGGTCGGAGTCATGCTCATGAGAATTTAAATTGAAAAAATTTAGAATTATATATTTTTATTTTGGGTCATATTTTGAATTGAAAAGTTTGTGTGTAAGTTCATATATTCTTTTCTTTAATGCGTAATAAATTTTAATTTTACAAGTTTTAAAATTATTTGTTTACAAATAAGTTATATGAATACTATAAAATAATTTTAAAAAAAGAGTGAAATATTAAAATTAAAATTAATATTTATTAAAATTGTGTAGAGCATAAGCATGTGATTATTGTATAAAATATTCTTGCTAGTTAAAACATAACTTTTTACTATGTCAATTATTATAATAAAAAATTTGATATACATTGATTTTCTTTACTTAAAATTTAACAAAACTTTTTTGGAGGAAATAGAAGCTTTATTGTTTATTTAGATCAGCAAACAAAAAAAGCTTCTGCACAGCGGATATTTCTGATCTCTCCTTTTTGGAGGACGAAGCCGGTGGTGGAGAGAGGCGGCGCGTTAGCATTTAGAGAATGTCTTGATATTGTGAAAGTGATAGAAACGACACGATCATTTAGACTTGGCAGAAGAGATGAAGAAGAAAAATGTGAAATAGGAGAAGTTGGGATCCGAATTTGCTCCGTCTGGAAGAGAGGAGTGGATTGGATAAGCTGTTTGTTTTTCAATTATCTGAATGTCATATTAATTTGTTTATATCCAACAAATAACGGAACTATGGATTAGATTTTGATGTTGTTCTCCACCATTCTGTGGAAGAACAGAGAATCCTCATGCCTCTCCACTGCTCTTAGGTTCAAGTGGTTGCTCTACATTGCTGTTCTTGGTGTAGTGGTTGGAGTTGTTTGTCATCTTTTATCAGTGAAGACTTGTTCTTTTCCATTGAATGTGGAAAAACTTATACCAAAATAATTTTTGAGCTTTTATAAAGGAAATGGAATTTTGAGTTTACGTGAAAATTAAAAGAAGCACAAACATTTCTTACATTGGACCGAAGCTGGCTTAGGATAGATCCAAGGCCTTACCATCTCTAGATATCGATTTGATTCAACATGCGATAGATGCAATTGGAATAAAAATAGAGACGTGTCCAGCATATGGAAAAGTAAAGATAGAGAGAAGAGAGAAAGTCACTAAGATTAGTGATAATTTTATAGATAATAATTTTTCAATTCTCAACTGTTGCGATTGAATAAACTTTTAGTCAATAAAAAAACATACTTGATGAAATATGATCTAGGATGACACCCGATTCACTAAAAACACAATCATACATAGATGATTGAAGCAATGCCAAACTAAGAGCACAAGATAATATCAGAGAAAATGAATATTTATATGATTTTACTTTGGATCTTTAGCGGAAACATCAACCGGTGGAAATAGCAATTAAATAAGGTAAAAGGGGTGAAATTTATACAAGATAAGTAGGAATTATGTGGGTTTTGATTCTCTCTTAACCCCAAAAGTCTGCTGTTCTTTAAAAAAATAATAAGTTCCAACTTTTTTTAAAAATAAATAAATTAAATTGAAGACTTTAAAAAAAATTAAGTTTAAGCTTTTTTAAAAAAAATAAATTAAGTTCAAGCATTTTTTAATTTTTTTTCTTAGAAGTTTTTTTTAGAAATTATTTCACAAATTTTTATATTTTAAAATTTTAAGAAAAATTACTCTTTAATTTTTTATTTTATAATTATGTGATTAGCCGGGAATCGTTAAGGATTTGAAATTAAAATTTTAATCGTTTGATTTCAAACTATAACTAGAACCATTAATTTTTAATTTAGTTTTGAAACTGAAATCAGCGGTTCCGAAATCGTGGCCACCGCTATTTGTAAGAAGAGAAATGTCGTGCAGGGCCACTCAATGGTGGGCGGCCCTACCTAACAGTGCATGCTATAACATCTGCTGCACGCCATTTCTTGGCTGATAATAGCCTCTTATCGTTTGTTCTTGAATTATTTTACATTATCTAGAACTGTAAAATCACATGTGCCATTACGTAAGGTGCACACCATTACTTAGACAACACGAGGTTTCTTAATTCTTCTCCCCTATTATGAGTTCTGTCTTTCATCTCTAATTCTATGAAGCCATGCCCGCTGACTTTCTCATCCAGTTTCTGGTATGTGAATTGGATTTCTACGATGAGGGATCCGATTTCAGGTTCTATGGCACGTTATTATTCCCTGAAGAGGATGATGACTCATTTCTTCTTTCTTTTAGTAAGAAATTCCACTTTTATGAAAGCCGCGATCATTTTTAAATGATCTGATGGTATATCACCTTTCCGAAGTTGAGAGCTAAGGTTTGAAATGTTTTTCGGTGCGTTGTCGCCGATAAGTCTCATGCAACTTCTCATCATTAAAATGGCTAACTTCTCATGCAACTTCTGGTGTAGCTTTCGTCAGATTATGATTAGAGTCCCTTTGCTATTATTATGCAATTAGAAATTGAGAGATTTTTAGGTGACAAAATTAAAGTTTCCGTACAATAAAGTGATATATCACAAAGTTGAGTCAAAACAGATGGAAGTAGAAAAACATATTATGTAAGTTAAAATCTTTTATTTGCCTTTAGATATCAGAGATTGATTAACATGTGTTTCTTAGTTATTAGGTTCGTCAGTAGGTTGAGACTTAACGTAAAGGCTAAAAATTCCAGAACAACTTCATTTTACTACTTGGATCCGTCCCACCATGTATAGAAGGTATGTTAGTGAAGGAGATTTTTATGATGGAAGAGATTTTCACGTTGTAGAGGCTCCACATTTGGGATGGAACCGATCCGAACAGAGTAGAGTTTTGGTTAGTTCGAGTTTGTTTCGAACACCTCACGAGTGGTTCTCATTTATTTGCTCATAGCTAATTTGCACTAATGAGGAAACTAGAGTGTTTGGTAAAAAGTTTAACAAGCAGTTGATAATTGATAAAAACATCAATCAATTGTCAACAATTGCATTTTGAAGCTTTATCATATTGCTTAGTTGATTCATGCTTATATTATATTTCGATTCTATTAACTTTATAAAAACAATAACTGTTAAAGTTGCATTTTTCACATTAATATTTTTATATCATCGTTTTATCTATATTTATTTAAAATAAATAATTTTATAACAATTATATTTATTTTTTAATTATTATAAAAATTAAATTTTTTTTATAAAAATTTTCAATTGGGAACATTGGATCTCTAATAAAAAATATTATTAAATATAATTTAGTCTTATTGTAATGAGATAACTTTTAATTCTATTACGATTAGAAATATAATTTAATAAATATTGAATTATGCCTGTAAATTTATTGAATCCTAGCTAATATTAAAATTTCATACTGTGTTTATTTTTTTATTCTAATTATTAATATTATAATTTAAATCTAATCATATTATTATTATTATTATAAATTTAATCTCATTCTAATTAAAAATTTGTCCTTTAATATCATTCTAATTAGGAATTTGTTGTATTATACCAGTATATTTATATGTTTAGTTTTAATTATTTTTGGTTATCAAGAATTTGTCGTTTTTTACTATCAATAATTAATACTTTAAGCTTTTGCTAATTTAAAATTATTAAATTTATAATCATATCTTCTTTCTTGTAGTAAGTATTAACTTTCCTATTTACAAATTAATAGAATAGTTGTTATTTATATTTCTTATAATTTAGTAATCCTTACATCCTCTTTATTTGTGTTTAGAGTTATAAATTTATTGATTTATATATTCGTCACTTGATAAAACACCGTATTTAATAAGTTAAATAATAGTAATAATAATAATAACCTGGATCTTTTACCCACGTCTTTTTTTTTGTCTAGTTGGTTACAATAATTAATTTGTTAACGTGAAACTAACTTAATTTGATTTAAAATAATAAAACTTGATTTAAATTTTCTCTAGATTCCAATGTATTAATCAGAATGGAAAAATTAATACTTGCATAATATGTGAAAGTCTTTTCTCTATGTTCAAATGTATTCAATGTATTATTGAATTATTGTAACTATCATTAAATATATAAAATTTGTACAGAATAGAATTAAGTATCTTACTCTAGCTATCATTACATAATCAAAAAAATATTTTTCTTACTTTGTCATACTTTATTTTATTTATTTTTATTGATGAAACAAGGTACACTATTGAATTTTTTTTATTCTAAAAGTTATACAGAATGATTCAACTGACACTTTTAAAGTTGGGCTAAGAGAATGTAGTCTCAGATTTATTTTATTAATTATGATTAATTTTTTCTATAGGGAATTCAAATTTTAACTACTATGTTTAGTGAAGTAATAGAATATTTCGAAAATTCTTTAAAGGTTGGAAAAACTTATCTTATAATTAATGAACGTGTTAGATCAGTTCATGCTTCTTATTCAAATATTCATAAGAAATTAGAGTGAACCTCAATAAATATACCATATTAAAGGAGAATGAAAAATTAATTCCAAAAGAAATCTTGCAATATAAGTTTAATACATTCAATGATGTGAAAGAATATGCCAGAGAAAACAAGACGAAATCATTAGGTTTGTTTGACATGTCTATAATTAATTAAAAACATATTACTTATATTATGTTATATAATCTTATTAATTATATTTATTATATTTTTCAGATATTTTAGCAATTATTGTCCATGTCAAGCTTGCCTAAAATATAACTGGCTTAGTGAAAAAAGAGTTCATAATTATGACAAGAGAGTTATTACTATCTTAATAATTTTTCATTATTAAATTTATTTATTTTTTATTACTCTAAAATTTACTAACTTTATTTTTTTTCTCAATTGGAGAAAGTACCTTAATATTTTGCAATGATACAACAGATGAAGGCAAAATACTTGAAGATTTTTACAACACAAATAGTTTTTTGCCAGTTGTAGCATTGTCAAATTTAACTACTTCCTCTTACAGAGGTTAATTAAATTATTTTTATTGGATTATTTGTTGATTTTCAATTTTTTTTAATTAGGTGATCTACAGCTCAAATATAGTGGTGCTTTAAGTACAATGTAGACTGATCCACAAATAACAGAGGCTTATGAAATTATAGATACGTGAGTACATCAATTTGATAACAAAATAAAAAATTAAATATTCTATTAGACAACTAATTATAATATCTTTTTAATTAATTTTATTGTAGTTATCAAATAAACATGGATGGAATAACAGATTTATGTTTATTATCAAATCCAAAAATGTTTTTAATTCTGCTAAGAGTTGAGTTAAAAGAAATCATTTATCAAACATTTCAAGTCAGTATTTTTGATGAAATTAATTAAATTTATGTATCTTGTATGGATTTAGTTAAAATTTTTTAAAATTGATAATTAATGATAATAATATTCACTTGATGTATAGGGATATGAAGGTTTTTTTTAAGAAAAATAACAGATATTAAAAACAGAAACTTTCTTTGGTATCAATCTTGCAAAAAGTGCAATCAAAAAGTTTATCCTAAGGTGATGGAAAAATACGGTGCCACACTTGTAGTGATATTGATGATATTTAAACTATCAACAAGTAAAAAATGATATTTATTTTAACTATTTTATATAATTTTGGAGATTGGTTGTTGCAATATTTTTAATAAGATATATAATGTCTATGAATAGTTTTGTAATATCTTTTAAATTATTTTATAGATATAATATCAATTTCAATATAGTCGATACAAATGAAAGAATTACAGCTACGATATCTAATGAAGTGGAAATATTAACTGGATGTAGGGTTGATAAATTCATTGAGTCATTTAATAAGGTAGGCTTAATTTCACCCGTGGTACTTTAATTATAGCACCTATTACATTGGCATTCCTAAAATTCAATTTGTTTCACAAAAATATACAAACTTCAATTAGTGTTACACAAAAAGAACTCCATCTAATTTTCTATTTATCATTAAACGGAAAGCTGATATGGACAATATTAAAATAGTTTAAAATGAAAAAGCTTATTTTGTCAGCTTTTCTTACCCAACTTTGTTTTATCTCTCTTCTTCTTATTCTTTACTATGGACCCTCAACACATTATATCACTTTCCACCCTTCTTTTACTCTATCTCTTTTCTTCAACCTCTAGCTCTTTTTCTCAGCCTTTATCTTGAATCTCAAACGAACATTTAATTCAAATTTTATTTTAATGATTACCTTTTTTTTTCAAAATAAAAAACTTAAATAGTTGGGAGTAGCATTCTACCATAATATTTTCAAGAAATGAAATATTTTACAATTTTTCTAATAGATTTCATTGTTTGAATCGAATAATAATTCCCTTAAGAGTATTTCTTTGGCAAATTCCTATTTTTCAAAATTTAAATGCTTTAAGCATTTAAAACCCAATTGCCAAAAGAAAAAAAGGATCACAAGAACAAAATCTATCTTTTCAATTCCAATTTCAAACATAGATAGAGAAATCAAATCTCAGATATTTGAGATAAACATAGACTCCTTTAATAACTAATAAGAAGAGTCAAAGAGATCTAAACTGCTAATTTGTTGAATATGGAGGAGATCGTGAGCCTAAGAGAGTCAATCCAGGAGAGAAAGGATTTGCGCATTATATGCATGCGTTTGATTAACAGACTCAACTTCTAGCTCACCCAACTAAGTGCAAAGCCGCTCCTCTGCATCCTTCGCCACTTGGAGTCTCCGCCATGCCCTTTGTAGCTCTTTTCTCATCTGCTCTTCCCTTTGTTTGCTTTCATTGAGTGCTCTTTCTAGCTCTTCATTTCTTCCCTTATTCTTGCTTTTTGCTTCTTCCCGTTGCTTGCTTTCCTTGAGCGCTCTTTCTAGCTCTTCCTTTATTTTAGGATAAACTACTTCTTCTTCTCAACTATGGTCATTGCTTGTTGCTACTTTTTTTTTACACAAAACGTTATTTATTTATTATTAATTCTGGCAAATGGGGATGTTTCAAAAGGTGGAGAGTGATACAATGTCTTAAGTGTCCATGGTAAGTCATACGAAGGAGAGACATAAAGCAAGGTTGGGTGAGCAAAGCTGGGGTTATTTTCATTAGAAGGGCCTGAACTATAGGGGTAATCATTTAATGGGGTACCAACTTCAATTTGTATCTGTAAAATGCCAAAACTCATCAATTCGTAGCAGTAAAATGCCTGTCGCTGAAATTGTAAAATTCTGATGGCCGGATTGTCACCTGTGGCCTTTTTTAACCCTCTTATTTTTCCATGTCAGCATTTTCCTCTCTCTCCTCCATGTCAGCCACCGCCATTGCAACTCCGGCCACCACAAGCTTCATCGCACCACCATCACAACCTTCTCCTTCTCTCTTTATCACTCTTCTCTCCCTGCCTCTCTCTTCTCTATCACTCTCACCCTCTCTCACTCACTCTCTCTCTCTCTCTGCGCACGCCTGACCACAACACACAGCACTGCATGCCGCGGCTCCAGCCACTGCCATAGCTCCTCTCTCTTTCCTGTCTCTGTCGTTGTCTCCCTCCTCCTCACTATCGCGCGAACCAGGCCAGTGTCACAGCCACCTAACACCTCCACCATGTCGCAGCGACAGCAGCTCCTCCCTTTTCCTCCGCGCGTGATCTGGACAACAACCTGCGACTCAGACTTCAGCCACCATCTCCAGGTGTCAGGCATGCGATCTCAGCTACTGTTCCTCGCGATCCAGTGTCAATGGGAGCTCTCAGACGCAATCTAAGTCGCTGCTCCACTGTTCGACGCCATCTCTGCTTTCGGTGCTCGGTTCCAGTGACTCCTCTGCTCTGATCGTCCCTCTGACGAATATTTTTGACACAATTTGGGGTATTGATGGAGGAGAGAGGAAAATGCTGACATGGAGGAGAGAGAAAAATGCTGACATGAAAAAAAAAATGCCACGCGTGAAATACGTGGCAATCCAGCTATCGAAATTTCACAATTTCGGCGACAGGCATTTTACTGTTACGAATTGGTGAGTTTAGGCATTTTGCAAATACAAATTAAAATTGGTACTTTATTAAGTGATTACCCCTATAATTCAAGCCTTCCAGTGAAAATAACCCAGCAAAGCTGACATGGTAAAACATTTTATTTTAAATTAATTATATAATGTCCATGTTAGCTTTCCGCATTATGTTAAATGGAAAATTAAACGGAGTCCTTTTTATGTAACACTAATTGAAGTTTATATATTTTTGCGTAACGAATTGAATATTAGGAATGCAAATGTAATAAGTGTTATAGTTGAGGTACCACTGGTGAAATTAAGTCGAATAAGGTATACATATATAATATCTTTGATATATAATAAATCTTAATTTTTTTTAGAATAAATCTTATATTTTTTAAACAATTAAAATGTATCCATTTTAATTATTTTAACAAGAATCCAAGGAAAAAAAGTGAATATTATATGCGGTTGATTAGGTGCATCACTAAAAAAAACAAATTCTTTTTCAGATTAAAGAAAGAAAAGATATTTTTCTGTAACCAAGCAATACAAAAATTTTGAATGAGAAAAGAATAAGAATATTTAAAAAAAAATGAATTATGCCAGTGGTGCCAAAAGCTACAAGACAAGAAACAGTGATTGCGAGCCTTGTGAAGTCCTGTCTCCAGAGAGTAATGGAAATGTTGCGGTTGACAACAAATATTAGAGCAAGGGCAGATAGATATTTCAGAGAATTCTTGCTTTGAGTTGGTGACAAAGAAGAGCAAACAAACAATAAGGGAAACATAACGATACTAAAAGCGATGGTAGTAAAGCATGATAATGATGGAGCTAGCGAGAGAACATTAATTGATAAAGTATTCCTAGCGCTTGAAGAGAATGCAAACTCTAGACAGTATATGACAAACCGTGCAATACTAGCAATAAAAAATGAATATATTGATGGCCTGAATCAGAAGATGATATGATATGAGCATAGAGTGTGGGCCTGGAGTTAAGGACCCTTTCGCCTTCCCAACGGGACCAATAACTAGATCCAAGGCAAAAAGGCTGAAAGAGGCATTACAAGGCTACATACAACATTTTGTAGATAAAGAGCTAAAG
>CANUEX010071894.1:0-39348 GCA_948099535.1 Jatropha multifida | reverse complement strand
CTGCTTGAATGTGTGGGTTTGCATTATTTATTATTATTCACTGAGTTTAGTGAAACTCACCCCCCTTCCATAAATATTTTTCAGGAAATAAAAGTACCGTTGGTCTATAAGACTCTGCTTCCTTCTCCGCAGAGATTTGATTATGTTAGTATAAATTCTCTGTTAATATTTGGAAAACTCCGCATATTTTATTTAACTCCACAGTTAGGATGTTTAAATAATAATTGATTTTGTAAAAGAATTATCATGTGACTATAAATAAACTGTAGAGTGTTTTATGAATATTTAGAGACTGTATGATAGGAATAGTTTGATTATATTATGACAAATAATATTTACATGAGAATATATTTTTATTAAATGGATGTGGGCCCGAGCTGCGAATATTACTTAATACTAATGCTGGGTCAGAATTGTTAACTCTGATTATTGTATGAATAATGTCATAATATGGACTTACTATTCCGATAGTCAAATGATAATAGGAATGGATTTTTATGATTTAGGCTTACTACGGGCCTCGGAGGCTTTAAACTTACCTAGGTCCTAGTGCCGGTCCGGCCCACGGTTTTGGGTCGTGACATCCATAGTCGATCTGTATTCATTCCTAAGTGATAAATTATTAAGAAGATCCACATAAGCATTTTAAACTAAAAAAAATATGAACTAACTTTATAAGTTAGTAACATGTGCTACCGATGAAATAACTAGCACTAGGGCACATAAGAATGCTAAGTTAAAGAATATGAAATAACTTTATATAAGAATGCTTTTGATTACGTTGCATTATGTTCCATTATGCATAGGAATTGTCCTTTACTTTTTTATTTATATTTTGATGTTTTGCAAACTTGTTGTAATTAAATTTTATAATAAAAAAATGTTATAAACAGTTCAATTGCCAAACAAAGAGACAAGTAACCTGAAACTTAGAAAGTATGTGGTACAACTCAATAATAGTTAGTATTACCAACTAGCTTGGTTTTCAAGGTAAGTAAAATCATCAAAACCAAGATAATACCATTGGAAGGTATTAATGGAAGGCTTGTTTCATATTATTTCCTGACAAATTAAGTTTATTATGAATGGTTTTTAAACTTAATTCATACTAAAAATCATACATTTCAAAAAAAAAAAAAAAACACAAATTCAAATAATACCATTGGAATGTATTATTGGAAGGCTTGTTTCATATTATTTCCAGACAAATTTGGAGGATAAGATATATGATAAAATTGAAGGATATAAAAAAATATTTAATGGTATTCTTAGCAGCTTAACATAGAAAAAAAATGTAATGGTAACAAAACCTACACTAACATCTACTTTTATTTGCTGCAATGACAATCCAAATTCCAAGTTCAAATTTTTAAAAAACATACTGTTCTAAGAATCAACTTAAAAAAAAAGGCAAAAGGAAATTGCAATATATACAAGTCTCTAAAAGTTATTTTCTCCTAAAAGTTACATAAAGTACACCACACAAGCCTACAAAAAAACTAGGTCCAATATTAACATAAAAACCTGCCAATATTGACTCATCTTCGTCTTTATAACTAAAGGGTACTGTTTTTGCTATTTCATCTTCATGGCATTGAGCTCGTAGAGGAAATCCACATAGAAATGGATTACCCTCATAAATAGAAGAAGTATTCAGTCTTTGAAGCTAGTTTCCTATAGGAATTTTTCCTGACAAGTTGTAAGACAAGTCCAAATGACTTATAAATGTTAATTTGGACAAGCTTGGAGGAACTATCCCAGAAAGATTGTTATGTGACATATCAAATGTTTCCAACAAATTCAGAATAGAATTATTTGGAAATAGCTGAAAAGGAATCGGGAGGGTTTCTGTCCTAAAAATTTGGAACCAGAATCGGCTAGAAATAGCCAAACCAATTAAACCAATTCCAGTTAAAAACTAAATTAAATAAAAAAGCTTAAAAATAAGTTACTGGATGAAACAGTGCTGAAACCGGGGAAGTACATAGCCAGAAGTGTTAAATTAAGTTGACTTGAATTTTTTAAATTATTATTCTTATTTCCTGCTATGGTGGTAGAATAATGTATTTGCTTTACATATTACATTAGTGAAAGAAAGCAGGTGGGATCAGAATTTAGCGCCCTTGCAATTGAAGGGTATATAGTATGATTCTACAAAGATTTTCAAATGAGCGAATGGCAATGGCTATCACAAAAAGTGGAAATTTGGAATAACAGAATCTGAATGTTTGCTTAATAATTGGAAATTAAAAAATAAAAATAAAAGTCATGAACGTGATCAGACCTTACCCCAAAAAAGCTCCAAGATGTAGACAGTTTTTTCAGTTTTGCATGCATGTAATCTAGCTAAAAAGAAAAAAAAAAAAAGAAGAAAGAATACCTGGTTTCAGTTGAAAGCAGCGTTGATAGTGAAACAGAAGAGCAACCTTTACTGGAGGGAATGAGAATAATGGCACACAATCACTAATTTTAAAGAAACAGAAGAAAGAATGAGAATGAGAATACTAGAGAGAACAAAGCAAGGGAACAATTACTAATTTTAGTTTCATTCGTGGAATACAAAGGCACACAATTTTCAAATTTGGCACAAATTTATTAAGAGCTCAAGAGCAGAATAGATTAGAGCTTTCACAAATTTCAGATCATAACATCCAAAGTAATTATAGCTCAAGAGCAAGGAGGAGATTACAATACCTTTCTATTAGAGCTAGAGAAAGAGTTGAAGAAGAAGGAGACTGTGTAGTGAGATCGTGGAGAGAGTGAGACCGAGACTGTGGAGTGAAACTCTAACGGTGTTGAAGAAGAAGGAGAAGATTGCTAGTGATTGGGATGAAGAACAGTGGTATTTTGACAGTAGAAAATTTGACAAAAATGGAGGAAGAATAGCGATTGGGGGCAATAGAAATGGAGGAAGAAAATGGGAAATTGACGAAATAATTAACCCTACAATTATATTCACCCCCAAATTTACCGATAAAATTTTTTGCTGCTATTTTGACAGTATAAAAATATCGACAAAACATTTTGATGGTAATTCAAAAAAAAAAAATTTTGTCACTACTTTTGTTGTTAATTTGATGCTAAATACAAATTCATATTTTAGGAATTAAAATATCGACACAATTGCGATAAAAAATATTTTGTCGCTATTTAGTTACAAAACACCTACAAAATTTTGTCGTTATTTTTTTAATTTATTTTAATTTCCAATATTTTGAATTTTGACATTATTTTGACGGTATTTTATCAATAAATATAGATAAAATAATTTTGTCTGTATTTTTTGTTGGTAAAACCGTTTTTTCTTATAGTGTAGGGGTAATATTGAAATTTTCAAACAATCAGGCTCCTACCAAGACTACCTATAGGGGCAAAAGAGCTCACCATTAGACAATTAGACTCGTGCCAGGACTACCTACAGGGTCAAAGGAGGTCACCATCAGACAATCAGACTCTTGCCAGGACTACCTACGGGATTAAAAGAGGTAACCAACAGATAATTAGACTCTTATCAAGATGACTTACAGGTCAAAGGAGGGCACATTAGCAATCAGACTCCTATAAAGACTGCCTACAATGTCTAAAGAGGTCACTTGGACTTCTCGAAATCAGTCGAATACAACTAGCTCTAAAAAGTTATTTTTAGAATCAGATGAGACTGGCACAAGATGTTCCAAACATCACCATGACCTGCTAGCCATGGTTTCCATATTAGAAATCTATTAGATGTATTGAAATTAGGGGTCCATAAGCTCAGACCTTGATCAGCTCTAATCTTCTGGAAGGGGCAAATTGTTGATCGTGATTTCAGCACCAGGGCATTGGGACAAGCCTATTTTTGGGTTCCAAGGCATAACAGGCTTGATCCAAGGCATCCTAGGCCCTACCTATGGTATCGAGATGTAGGAAATTCTATCACAATTCCAACACATCAAGAATTAGCTCAATTGAACATCATTTGGGCCTTGAACCGACATTCAAAAGTAGAACAATGCAAAAAATTAGATTAGACGGTTTAGGCACCAATCACTTCCAAAACGGCACCAACCATTGCCAAAATGGCACTGACCATGGCTACCAGTGGAGGCCAGATTGGTGCCAATTTTAAGGCCATCGACACCTATTTTGGCACGGCATGTTGCTCCTTTTGCCTATAAAAAGGCGCTTCCAATCCTCATTTTCTCACCTCTTCTATCTTGATTGAATGTTTCTCAAGCCTCAATGACTCTCTCTGTCTTTCTCCCTCAAGAGCGATTCTAAGTCTAAAAGTCTGATTTTTGCTCTTCTTCCTTAGTCGAGCAAGAACTCAACTTGATTCTCACACACTTTGGTCTTGCTTAGACCAAAGCTACTAGTTATTAATTAATTCAAAAATTAATTAATAATACATTAATTAACAATATTAAAGACTATACTAGGTCCTTGTGCCCATCCTTAGCAATATTTTAGAGAAAGACTCAATCTTCTTGATCGAGAAGGCAAACCAAGGAACTCTAAAGCCGTACGCATGCACACGCCAACTCTCGACCCCAGCCTGATGTAGGGTATAATCACTAAATTGAGACTTCATCAATTTTATTCTGGTCTGTTCGGCACTTAGTATGCTTTGAAGCATTGTCTGTTCGGAAAAATCATAAAACTAATTTTCCAACTTAGGCTGGTTCATCCGACACCCTGTAAGCCCCCTTCCTGAGTGGCATCCTCAAAGTCCTACCATCCTAATTGATGGTAGAACTTCATGCACTTTGATTCTTAAACAAACGAGGTGCGAAGGCATGCCTATGGATTTTAGCCAACGTAGTAGGCCCTCGATCAAACTGACCGGTTGGGAATTAGGGGAATGTGTTGCACGACCTAGAATCCTTGATAAATGAGGCTGGAGTTGGGCTCACCTCCAAATTACACACTCTTTCAGTTATTACTTTTAATGCACTATATTTCAAATATTGCCATGCATTATTAGTATGTTCATGCATCGATAAACTGACATTCATGCAAAGCCCCAATTTTGATTTTGAATTAGACCTAAACTCTTAATCAATTCGCAAAGAAGCTGAAGTCCTAGTCCCTAAATCTAATGATTTGTGGCTAGTGCATTTTATCCATTGTGATACACTAAAAGAAGTCAATCATGGGGTATTAACCTTATATTTTCTTAAAAATAAAAAAAAATTAAGGTGGTGACTCTAAACGCACCACACAGTCAACATGCTCCAAAGATTCAACTGGCATCACTTAAAAGTGCTAAATCAAGCCATAAAACTGACAAACTAGTAATCAAAGTGACAATAAAAAATAAAAAAGGAACTGTAGGGGAGTTCTACCCAATTTTTATTGTGAAATCGACTAATGGGCCCGTTTGGTTAGACTTCGTCCTTTGGATCTTTCCCATAGCGCTCAAGAGTGGGCTTACATAAGTATGCTCATGCACTGATATTATGTCATTCGCGTAAAAATAATTTTGATAACGTGATTAATTTCAAACCATTGATTCATACAAAAAAGCTGAAAATCCAGTTCTCGAATCCAATGAGTCGAGGCTACTGTACTTTTTTATCTTTGCAGCAAATGAAAATGGAATCAAACCTAAGGTTTTTACCTTATATTTTCCCTGAAAATAAAAGAAAATTAAGGTGGCGGCTCTAAACATGTCACACACCTGTCAAAGCTCTCCAAAGAGCCAATCCGACCACTTAGCTGCTAATTGAGTCATAATAAACAAAATGAATCATAAGGAGTTCCCGTCATTCCTTGAGAAATTAACCAATGGGCCTGTCTAGATTGATTTTGTCATAAGAAATAGATGCATTACTTGGGATAATTTCTCATCATTAGAAATTAAGCAAATCGAGTTGCTATTATCATCTAGGGACACTCCTCCTTGGGGCTGTCTTGGGTTGAGAAAGCTGCTCACGCAATCCTGCATACCTCTAATCCTTTCGGTAGGTTAAAGGGTTTAGCATACTAATTGTTCCATTTGATACGACATAGTCAAATGACAAGATATGTTCCAACTCTAGCGGATGAAACCCATAAACCAAATCTACCAAAAGCATATAATGACTCTAGAACTAAACTCTAGAACTATATGCACTGGCAATCATGAAACCATTTTGGCATGACATTTATGCATTCAAACATCACATATTGGACTAAGAAATCCCTAAACATCAACTAGTGGTCAAACTAAGCACCAACTAATGGTAAACCTAAACAACAAACCCATAGTCAACCTAAACCTTTGGTCACGCCTAAACACCAAAACCATGGTCAACCTAAATCCACGGTCAAGCTTGAACACTATACCCATGGTCAACTAAAATTGTGGTCAATTGAAATATTAAACTCATGGTCAACCCTAAACACTAATCAGTGGTCAACCTAAACATCAAACTCATGGTCAACCTAAACCCATGGTCAAATCCCTAAACACCATTCTGTGGTCAAACTAAATACAAAGCCTTACCCTATGAGATTTATCCAACTAAACACATCCAAAAGCCTCAAACATTGACTTGAGCATTATCATTACCAAAAAGCCACAAAAATCGACCTGAGCACCCCTTCCTACTCAAAGCCTCAATTGAGCATCTTTAATTCACAAAGCCTCATACATTGGCCTAAGAGCCCATATACCTTAAACCTTTAAGTCGAACCTAAGGACCCAAATTAGGGGAAATGCTTTGATGTGAGCCTCAAACATTGACCTGAGCATACTAGAATTACCAAAAAGCCTTAAACAATGACTTGAGCACTACTAAAACCAGATTTAGGAGTGTCAACTAGAGGCATTTGCTTTGAATTAAGCCTCAAATACTAACCTGAGCACTACTTAAGTCCCTTAAGCCGAGGTTTGAAAAATTGAAAAATATCAATTTTTAGACAAATAAAATGATTTTTAAGTCTAAACTGTAGTAAGACTCCTTTGGATCTTTGCTAGTGCATAAAGCTAAAAAAGTTTAGTGGATTAAAAAAAATCACATCAATTAGACACTCAAGTCAAAAGTTATGCCCTTTTAAAGTTTTTGGTTATTGTCTCAAACACCAACTAGGGCACCATATATTACCAAAAACATTAAATCATACTTAACCACTTCAAATCAAGCGCACCATGCCCAAATTACCAAAAGCCTTAGACTTGACCTGAGCATACGTAAATTCCTAAAGCCTTAGCTCTGGCCTAAGCGCTTCAACTAGGGGCATTTGCTCTAAACCCAAATCTTAAATGCTAACTTGAGCACCCTAAATTACCAAAGCCTCAAACGCCAACATAAGCACCACAAATTACTAAAAGCCTTTACCTAAGCATCTCAACACCTCAACTAGGGGCAAAAGCCCTAAACTAAGGCCTTAAACACTAACCTAAGCACTATCAATCTCTGAAAGCCTCAATCGAGAACCCTCCATATCCAAAACCTTAAACATGACTTAAGCACTTCAATAACCTAAATTAGGGGCAACGCCTCGAACCAAAAGCGTCAAACTTGTCATGTGCACCACCGGATTCCAAAAACCTAAGTACATCTAGAGCCTCAAACTTGACTTGAGCACTGTAATAATTACAAAAGCCTCAAACTTGACTTGAGCATCGCAAAAATTACTAAGACCTTAAATTCGATTTGAATACACTCATAGCCTCAAACTTGATCTAAGCACCACTAATTATGAAAAACCTCAAATTTGACTTGAGTACACCTAAGGATTCAAACCTGATCTGAGCACTCTAATTACCAAAAACCTCATGTCTAACCTGAGTACACCATAAGCCTCAAACATTGAGTTGAGCACCATTAAAGGATCGTAACCTCAAGCACTAACCTAAGGATTACCTACAACCCTTAAACATTGACCTAAGGACTTAAACTAGAGGCCACACCCTGACCCAAAAGCATCGAATAAGCATCCTAGAATTGGAGGTTAAGAGCCTATAGATACCTCATTTATGGCTTCAAAATGATCTTATTTGGTGCCTCAGGGCTCGATTTTTCCAAATTTTCTCACTCTGCCCTAAAATGGAGCCATTCATTAGTTATGGCATGTAAAGGTGGACCAAGAAGTTGACGAGGGTCGAGAAAATAAATTTGAGGCAATATGGTATGGCTTCTTTGGTGACATTAAGAGGCTTATCAATAGATGGGGCTTTTCTAGATGCATGTTTGCACCTTTGGAATCCATAGGCTCATGTGTTTTGATTTGGCAAACATTGTAAGGAGATGTGCTTGACATATGAGGAGTTTGTGACTTTATTAGGCAGTAGTTCTGTGAGAGCTCTAGTGGCTGCACTAACCAGGGCTAGGTTTTTTGGGAGTTTCATGAGAATGTTGTGTATCTCTATGGTAGAGGCTAGGGAGATGGTAGTGGAGTATCGGGTAGATCTAGCTGGGCTGATTGAATAGTATCTAGATCCACTCGAGTTTATTGACCTGGAGCACTAGAGGTTTTTGAATTGGGCTTTGGTTTGCTGCTTAATGATTACTGACATACTGACTAGTTCAGTAGGCTGGGGAGATTTGAGCGTGGTAGACCTGGTCTTTTAGATGGAGTGAGATGCTGGGATCGCTAGCATGGCCTTGGAAGAGACTATTCTAAGCCTCAATTGAGCTTATAGGGTAGAGGTAACTTGGTCAGCTAGACTGATCCTCCTTCAGGTAAGCGTTCTTGAGCTAGCTTATTTTCTAACTTGGGTAGGTTCTTTTCTAAAAAAGGTCTTAGGTTTAAGTGGCATGTGAATGCCCATCTCAGGAATTGAATAGTGGGGGCAAGGTTGATTCTTGCATGCTTTGGAAAAGTCTTGAATTGTTTTAGTTAGGGACAACTGGATCTGCATGGGCAATAGATCTTGCATATGAATGCTTATTTCTTTTCTATGTCATAGTGCAATGTTTGATTTTGCAAGTCTGGTTGTAGGATCATTTGAGGGTGGTGGAGCCACCATGATGTCATCCATATGAGCCACCATAGTGTAGATTTAAATAAGTAATGTTGAGAATCGGGTTAGAGGATGAGTGGTTGCAATGGTTCCTGGCATTAAGGCCGGATAAGATTTTATGGAGGTGTGACTAGTATTGAGATTAGCAACTTTTTAGATCGATCAACTGGATACCTAGTAGCTTATCTTCTTAGTATGAATAGCATCACATTCTACCTCGATTCCAGACTGATGAGGCGGATGGGCCATGTTCAGAGGTTTCCACCAGTCAGAGCTCTTTTTAGGGATATACTGATTTCTCCTCAGATTACTGTGGCTGTATATATTAGGTAGCTGGTTGAGAAGGATTCATGTGGCTGAGGTTGGAGTTTCTATGGGCAAGATTGCTACTTATGAGGCTTGGTGGGCTGCTAAGTATGGTTACCGTGACAGAGAGTGTAGCAACTTTGACTCGAAAGATGGGCGCTAGACTCCGGGTGGTGATTAAGATGACCCTAGACTCTACCCAATGAGTTGACCTACAGGATTTTGGTGACTCTAGGGAGATGCCTCTGAGGAGGCACAGACAATTCGTTTGGTCCCTAGGTGCATGCCAACCTTATCTTAGTAGGGTAGGATTTTTATTCTTTTGACTTTTGATTTAACTTAGCCCATATTTTTATGAGAGTTTTTGAGATATGACATTGACCCATTATGTATAGCGGGTTTAGTTTGACACACATTATGAAGTTTTAACACTCTAGATAGTGGACGCATAGATAGATAGGTGATAGAGATAAATGCTTGAGTGATAGGGATTTTGTAATTTTCTTTTTATATAACTTGCAATGATTTTAGATATGTAAAAGGAATCATTTTGACACTTTTGGAAAGAAGATTCAGTTTTATTCTTTATGATATTGCCGGTAATAGGCCTTAATTTTTTACCTAAGCTACCATTTTAGGTTTTTGACTTAGCAATTTGCCCTAACTTTTACCTAAGCTGCCCTTGTAGGTTTTCCACTTAGCGAACTCTTAATTTTGCCTAAGTCGCCTTCCCTTGCAGGTTTTCAACTTAGCTCATTCTATTTTTTTATCATTAATTGGCATAGAAAATTTGGAATTTTCATGAAAAGATGAGCAAAATATATTTTTATTATTATTGTGACCACACCCACAGGCTGGGCTACCTACGTATCCCATACTTTTGAAACATATTTCTGGGAGTCAGGTCATTGTAGTTTGGCTTAACGGTGATATGTGGGAGCAATATTTTTGGTGCTAATGCTTGAATGCATTCACATAAAGTATTTTCTGAGTTAATCCAAGTTGCATGGATTGATAAACTCGTTGCCATCTATGTTGGACAAGATGACACCACCTCCGAAGAGAATTTTCTTAAGTATATAGAGGGCCTACCCAGTTTGGCCTAAATTTACCCCGAGGATCTTGCAATGGAGCTCTGATTTCCTTGAGTACAAGACAATATTCTATGAATTTTTTATCTTAGATTCTCTTGTTGAAGTATTGGGCTATCCTTTATTGGTAGCTTTGAATCTGATTAAGAGATTCTAGCATTTTCTTATCAATAGCATTAAATTAGTTGTGATAATTCTGGACCCATTCTAGTTCGAGTAGCTGACTTTCTCTCATGACCCTGGTTGATTTGATCTGAACTTCGATAGGGAGGACTTCTTCTTTCCTATACACAAGTGAGTAATGTGTTGCCCTAGTTGGTGTTCTGATGGATGTTCTTTATCCATATATGGCAAAAGGCAAACATTCATGCCTATTTCTATGATTATAAATCATCTTCTAGAGGATGTTCTAGATGCACTTGTTCACTGCTTTGATTGGTCCATTGGTATAGGGCTTGTATAGTGAAGAGCAATGGCGCCATATTTTGTATCTTATCATTAGAACAGAGACTTCTTTCTAGAAATGAGACCCATTGTCTGATATGATCTCAAAGGAAACTCCATATCTACATATGGTGTTCGTCTAGGTGAACTGAGCTACTTTCTTGGAGTTCAGAACATGATAGCAGGCCACTTCTACCCACTTGGTGAAAGTAGTCAATGGCTATATAGATGTACTCATTCTAATTAGAAGAGTTGAGAGTGATTTTGCTAATCACTTTAACTCCCCAAGTCACAAAGAGCCATGGTGTGGCAATAGGGTGAGGAGCTATTCGAGGCAATTTCTGGAGCTTGGCCTAAATCTGACATTTATCACACTTCTAAGCAAACTTGATGCAGTCTAATCACATGGTAAGCCAATAATAACCCTAATTAGTGATCTTATAGGGTAGAGCCATTCCATTCATGTAGGGGCCTTCCTCTCTACCATGTACCCACTCTACTATCTATTGAGTTCTTCTTCAGTCACGCACTTGAGATGTGCCTGATTCCATGTCCATTTGTACAGAATGCCATCATTGTGTGAGCCCCCTCCCGAGTGCCGTGGAAAAGATTTGAAGGATGGAGTCTAATCGAATGGGCCAATTGGTCAGTTCGTCATAAAAAACTAGAAACATCAAGACTGGTTAGAACCCCACTGCAGCCCCGTCTTAGTTCATTCTATTTTAGCCCTGTATGTAGCGTAGTTGTTTGATTAATTGATCTAATTACAAATTTTATCAGTTTTGTGCCTCTATTTAGCACTTAAGTGATGTCTAGTTGGCTCTTTGGAGTGCTTAGACTATGTGGTGTGTTTGGAGTCACCACCTTAATTTATTTTCATTTTTGAGGAAAATATAAGGTAAAAACCCCGTGATTGACTCCTTTAGTGTGCCACAATGGATAAAATACACTAACTCGAATCATTGGATTCGAGGGCTAGGTTTCTGGCTTCTTTGCGTGTGGATCAAAAGTTTGGGTTTAATTAAAAATCAAAAAGTTATTATTTTTCATGAATGTTAGTTTATCGATGCATGGGCATACTCATAATGCATGAAAATATCTATAATATAGCGAATTAAAAGTAAGTAAGTGAAATAAAGGTGTATAAGTTAGAGGGGATCTCGACTCTAGCCTAGTTTATCGAGGATTCTAGGTTTGCAACACATTCCCATAAGTCCCAACCGGTTAGTTGGGATGTGGGCCCACTACCTAGGCTAAAATTCGTAGGTATTTGATCGTACCTCATTTGTATGAGGATCGAGGTGCACGAAGTTCTACCATCAATCAAGATGGTAGGGTTTCAAAGGTTCCACTCTTAGAGTGGGATTACTAGTGTGCCGATTGATTTCGGGCTTAGTTTGAAGACTAGTTTTGAGGTTTTCCCGGACGGACCGGGGTTAAAGCATGCATAGTGCTGGACGGACTGGGCTTTGACAATTGATAATTTGTCGAATGGACCGAGCTTAAATTACAAAGATTTGAGTTTGAGTAATTATACCCTTGTGCTTATGACGCGGCCAGATCGGAGTTCTATAGTGAGTTGTTAACCAAGGAGGTTGAGTCTTCCTCTAAATATAAGTTAAGGTAGGGCACGAGGACCTATATTATAGTCTTATATAATATTATTAGATGACGAATTACTAATCACTCGCTAGATTTGATTAATAATGAATCACCTAAGTAGTAGCTTTGGCCCAAAGAAGGTTAAAGTGTGATTAAAAGTCGAAAGGATCGACTTTTGAGAGCCAAGTCGGGCTTTAAACTCAACTAAGGAAGATGAGCAAAGTCAGACTTTATGATCGTAGAATCATAAAAGGTGAGAATGAGAGTCGGTGATGACTGAGAAGCGTTTGATCAAGCAACAAGAGGTATGGAAATGAAGGGGGAAGTGTGCATTTTATAGGCAAAGGGGGTAGCTGAGCCAACCTGGTCAACGTCGGCCATCCCATTATTGGCACTGGAGATTTGATTTTCGACTTTGGCAGAGGGTCTCTACGGCAACCTGATTGGCGCCACTGCTAGGCTAGTCAGCGTCGATCTTGGCTAATTAGCAGAATGCCCCTCTCCTTTGGTTTCTGGCTTTCAGGCTTTTGGGGTTCCGTTTGAGGCCCAAATGACGTCCGATCAAGTTGATTCTCATGCCGTTGAAACCATATCAGAATTTTCTAAAGCCTGGTACTGAAATCATGGTCAACAGTTTGCCCCCTTTTTAAATATCAGAGCTAATCAAGGCTCGATGTGTTGGACCCTACTTTTAGCACTTCTAAAAGTATATGTGGTCTGAAAATCATACTAGAGGTCTATGGCGATGTCTAGAACATGCTGTACAAGTCTTGTCTGATTTTAGGAAAATTTTTCTAGAGCCAGTCTAGTCTATTTAGTTTTCTGGGGCTTTTGTATAGTTGTCTATCAAATTAGAATGTACGACTAAATTTGAAATTCTATTATGGATGTTTTGACTATGGCCATTAGTTGATCAGAGTTCGGATGAGTCCTGAAAAGTCTATCCTTCTTGGCAAGGGCAAGGCTTATCCTCCCTATTTCCTACAAATAGGGGGAGGTGACTTAACTTGTTACGCCTCCTCATTTTCTCTCTTCCTCCTTCTTCTAGAAGTCTTTGAAGGTCTCTTGCTTAGTATGAGTTTTGAACCACTACTTACCCCTTACTATCCGCTTAGAGTCTGGGAGGAGTGTGAATGGCTCCCAACCTGCGTTGACTTGAGAAGTAGAGCAAGAATAGGGTCTGCCATCAGTGTTGGGGCTTGAGGCCAGTTGTCAAGGATTAGCACCTATAGTACCTGACTTCCTTGGCATGAAGATGCAAAGAGTGAGATATGTCACTCGCCATGGCATGGCTTACATGATGTTACTGGAGGAGGTTTCTGACCATTGGCTGATCTATCCAAGAGGCATCCCAATACGTATGTTTTTTCTTTTTCATTTTTTTTAATTGCGTGCTTTGCTTGTGCAGCCTCCTCTATACTGGTGTGAGGGGACTCCTCTCCTAATGGGCCAGCTTCGAGGGGCATTGATTGAGGTCCTTACCCATGAGAGCTTTTTGGAGGACTAAGTCTAGACATTGTAGGACCACTTGAGGCATTGTTGAGACCTTGGATCTATGCTCATGCTACTTGCATAGATTGTGGGTCCGCTTGAGTAGACTGTGGGTTTAGCTTAGGTAGCCTTAGGGACTTAATTTTGGTAACCCCTTTTATGGGCTAGTGTCACTCTAGTAGCAACACCTTCCTTTGTAATGTCTTGATTAAGGCTTTTATTAATAGAACATCTGATTTCTATTTTTATTTTACCACGTCTACTCTGCTCTCTTTATTTGCTCACGCCAAATGCTTGAGTTTATGATTGCATTGATTGCCTGAACGTCATACTTGATTACCTATCTGTTGCACTAATTTGCATGTCTTGTATTTGTTTTTGGTGTTGATCACCTTGTCTAGTTGCGTTGACGTTGGTCGCCCTGTTTATTGAACCGGTTAGCATCGATTGCCCTATTTTTGGTTGAGTTAGTGCTGGTCACCCCGTCTAATTAAACTAGCGCTTGTCACCCTATTTTTCGATCAAGTTGGTGCTGATTACCCTGGCACTAGTTTCCCTGATTTTAGAATGAATTTGGCACTGATCGCTCTATTTTCTGCATTAGCATCGGTCGCCCTATGTTTTAAGTTTGTTGGCACTGGTTGCCTTGTTTGATCGCATTAGTGCTGGTCGCCCTGTTTGTGAATAATCTGGTGGCACTGATTGCTCTATTTTTTTGGCTTGCCGTTGGTCGCCTTATTTTTGTCTAAGTTAGCGCTGATGGCTCTGTTTTGCTGTCTTGGAGCTAGTCGCCCTATTTTATCTAGGTTAGCACTGATCTGTCTATTTTTTGTCTGGATTATTATTGGTCACCCTATTTTCTAATTTTGTTAGCACTGGTTGCTTTGTTTGATCGCATTGGCACTGGTCCCCCTATTTGTGAATAATCTGGTGGACTAATTACCCATTTTTTCTTGCTTGGTGCTAGTCACCCTATTTTTGTCTAAGTTAGTGCTGATCGCTCTATTTTTTATCTGGATTGGATCTGGTTACCCTATTTTCTGAGTTTGTTGGCACTGATTGCTCTGTTCAATCGCATTGGCAATGGTCACCCTATTTGAGAATAATTCGATGGCACTGATTGCCCTATTTTTTCTAGCTTGACATTGGTAGCCCTGTTTTTTGTCTAAGTTAGCCTTGATCACTCTATTTTTTTTTCCAGATTGGCATTGGTCGCCCTGTTTTCTAAGTTTATTAGCACTTGTTGCCCTATTTGATAGCATTGGCGCTAGTCACCCTGCTTGTGAATAATCTGGGGGAATTAATTACCCTATTTTTTTGGCTTGGCATTGGTTGCCCAGTTTTTATTTAAGTTGGCACTGATTGCGCTGTTCTTTTGGCTTGATTGGTGTTTGTTGCCCTATTTTTGTCTAATTTAGCATTAATCGCTCTGTTTTTTATTAGATTGGTGTTGGTCGCCCTTTTTTCTAAGTTTGTTGGCACTAATTGTGTTGTTTAATAGCATTGGAGCTGGTCGCCCTGTTTATGAATAATTTGGTGGCATGATTGCCCAATTTTTCTTGCTTGGCACTGCACTTGTTTTTGTCTGAGTTAGTGCTGATCGCTTTGTTCTTCTAGCTTGATTGGCACTGGTCGACCTATTTTTGTCTAAGTTAGCACTGATCGCTCTATTTTTTGTCTGGATTAGCGCTGGTCGCCCTGTTTTCTAAGTTTGTCGGCATTGGTTGCCCTGTTTAATCGCATTGGCAATGATCGCCCTTTTTGTGAATAACTTGGTGTCATTGATTACCCTAATATCTTGTGCTCTAATATGAAAATTGTGGTTAGTTTAAGCAGAATAAATATGCATGATGCATGACATACCATTTATGATGGTCTGGCTTAATTTTTGAGGGTGCGTCTATGAGAAAATCAGACCCCATACGCCGATTTTTATTCTCAGTCTAGCTTTCTTCTCTCTATCTCTCTTTTTCAATGGATGTGTCAACGCCGAATAACCTGAAATCGGCACTGCTGTCCTACAAAATGATGTCATTTTGGCACTTGGTTTTGGCCAGAATGGCATCATTTTAGGGCTCATCAGTGCCGGCACATTCCTGGTGGGTGGAGGTTGGAGGCCTATAAATGCCTCATTTATGGCTCCAAAATATTGTTGTTTTGCGCTCCGAGGCCCAGTTTTCCCAAATTTCATATAGTTTGCCAAAAAATAGACCCCTTCATCAATTATGGCATGTAAAGGTGGACCAAGAGGCTGACAAAGGTTAAGAAAATCAATTTAAGCCAGTACGATATGGCTCCTTTACTGACGCTGAGGAGCTTGCAGGTAGATCGAGCTTTTTTGGAGGCATGTTTGCAACTATGAGATCCATAAACTCATATGTTTTTGTTTACTATACACTTTAAGGAGATGTGTCTGACATATGAGGAGTTTTTAGCTCTATTGGGCAGTAGTTCTGAGAGGGCTCCAGTGGCTGCACTGACCGGGACTGGGTTTTTTAGGAGCTTCATGAGGATGCTCAGTCTCTCTGTGATAGAGGCTAGGGAGCTAGCGGTAGGAGATTGAGTAGATTTATTTGGATTGGTGGAGTGGTACTTGGATCTACTCGGGTTCGTTGACCTAGAGCACCAGAGGTTCAGGACTCGGGCTTTGGTTTTTTGCTTGGTGAGCACCAGCGTACTGACTGGTTTAGTAGGCTGGGGGAGCTACGGGTGGTATACCTGGTCCTTCAGATGGAGCAAGGTGCCAGGATCGCCAGTATGGCATTGGTGGAGACTATTCTGAGCCTCGACCAAGCTTATAGGGTAGAGAGAATCTGGTCAGTTAGTTCGATCCTGCTTTAGGTGAGCATTCTCGGACTAACTTTTGTTATGTTTATATAGGGTGCTTTCTAAGAAAAGGCTTAGGTTTTGGTTGTATATGAACGCTTGTTTAGGGTCTACGTAGTGGGGGCAAGGTCAGGTCTTGCATACTTTTGGGAAGAGACTTGAACTATTTTGGTTACGTTACAACTGAATCTATTTGGGTAGAGGAGTATTGCATGTACATGCCTATTTCCTCTTTTATGTCAAATGTAATGTCTGATCTTACAAGTTTGGCTGAGGGATCATCTGAGGGTGGTGGAGCCACCATTATGTCGTCCATATGAGCCATCTTAGTATCGATATAGATGATTTTTAGTGAGAATCGAGTCAAAGGATGAGTGGCTACAGTGGTTGTTGGTGCTAAGGCCGGATCCGATTTTATGGAGGTGTGATTGGCAAGAGATTAGCCAATTTCTATTTCGGTCAGTTGGGTATCAGCTGGCTTATCTGCTAGGCATTGATAGGATCACTTTTCATCTTGGTTCTAGGCTAATGAGATAGATGGGGCATGTTCAGGGGCTACCACTAGTTGGAGCTCTTTTTTGGGATATATTGATTTCTTCATGGATTATTGTGGCCATACTAGGTAGCTGGTCGAGAGGGACTAATGTGGTTGAGGCTGGAGTTTCTAAGGGCAAGACAACTACTTATTAGGTGTGGTGGGTTGCTGAGCATGATGATTGGGAGAGAGAGAGTAGAGCGACTCTAATTCAGGAGATAGACGCTAGACTCCAGGTGATGGCTGAGACAACTTTAGACCTTTTTAGATGAGTTGACTCTATGGATTCTGATGACTCTAGGCAGATGCCTCTGGGGCAGTGCATACGGTTTGCCCAGTCCCTTAGTGCATGCCGACCTTATGTTAATAAGGTAGTTTTTTATTATTTGATTTTTGACACAGTCTGTATAGAGGGTTCAGTTGACACACATTTGTTTTTGACACTCTAGATAGTGAACACACATATGACTGACACAGATAGATAGATGACAGGGATAAACGCTTGAATGATAGGGATTTTTTTATTGTCATTTTACATAGCTTGTACTGATTTGAGATATGTAAAAAGGGAATCATGTTGATACTTTTGAGAAGGAAATTCAGTTTTATCCTTTATGAGATTGTCGCTTTTAGGCCTTAATTGTTGCCTAGGCTGCCTTTTTAAGTTTTCAACCTAGCAGGCTGCCCTAAATTTTGCCTAAGCCACCCTTTCAGGTTTTCGACTTAGGAGGCTTTTGATTTTTCCTTAGGTGCCCGCCTTGCAGGTTTTTAGCTTAGCTTGATTTTGTTTTGATTTTTACTTTTTCATATTGGCAAAGAAAATTTGAAATTTTCAAGAGAAGAGGGGGCAAATATGTGTTTATATTATTGCTGTGACGGTACCCATAGATTGGGCTACCTACGTACCCCATGGTTTAGGAACATATTTTCGGGAGTCAGGTCATCATAGTTTGGCTGAACGGTGACATAAGGGAGCAATATTTCTAATGCTAATGCCTAAATGCATTCACACAATATATCTTTTGATTTGATCCAAGTTGCATGGACTGGTGAACCCATTGCCATCTATGTTTGACAAGATGACGCCGCCTCCGGAGAGGATTTTCTTCCATATGTAGGTGCCTGCCCAGTTTCCTAAATTGACCCTAGGGATCTTGTGTAAAAGCTCTAATTTCCTTGAGTACAAGACAAACCTATTCGAGTTTCTGATCCTGAATTCACTTATTGAAGTGCCTGGCTGTCCTATGTTAGTGGCTCTGAATTTGATTAAGAGCTTTTAGCCTTTTCTCATCGGTGGCATTCAACTGGTTGTCATAGTTCTCGACCCATTTTGCTTCAGGCAATTTAATTTCTCTCATGACCCTGGCTAATCTAATTAGAACTTCGATAGGGAGGACTGCTTCCATCCCATATACAAGTGAGTAAGGTGTTGCCTTAGCTGGTGTTCAGATAGAGGTTTTGTATCCCCATAAAGCAAAAGGTAGTTGTTCATGCCAACTTTTGTGATTGTGAATCATATTTTGGTGGATGTTCTTGATGAATTTGTTTGCTGCTTCAACTGCTCCATTGGTGTGAGGCTTGTATGCTGAAGAGCGATGGTGTTGGATTTTGTTCTTAGTCATCAAGTCAAAGACTTCTTTCTAGAAGTGAGACCCATTGTCTATTATGATCTCAAAAGGAACTTCATACCTACATATGATGTGTGTCTAGATGAATTGAGCTACTTTTTTGGAGTTTAGAACATGGCAAGAGATAGCTTCTAGCCACTTGGTGTAGTCGGTGACTACCAGGATGTACTCATACTGATTAGAGGATTTGGGGGTGATTCTGCCAAGCACGTCAATTCCCCAAGTTGCGAAAGGCCATGGTGTAGTGATAGGGTGAAGAGCCACTGAGGGCAACTTCTGGAGCTTGGCATAAATTTGACATTTATGACATTTTTGAACAAATTTGGTGCAGTCTGATTGCATGGTAAGCCAATCATAACCTTGATTGGTAATCTTATGGGCCAAAGCCATTCCATTCATGTAGGGGCCTTCTTCTCTGCCATGTACCTACTCCATGATTTATTGAGCTTCTTCTTCGGTCATGCACCTGAGGTGTGCCTAGTTCCATGTTCGTTTGTACAGAATACCGTCCTTGTAGAGGTAACTCCTTGATAACTCTTGGAGGGTCCTCTTATCAAATTTAGAGATGCCTTTAGGGTATTCTTATTTTTCCAACCAGGTCTAAATATCTTAGTACCGAGGCTTACCATCAGTGAACTGAAGGCTAATGCAATCGATTGGTTGTTGGTCAATTTGGATATTCAGGGGTTTGGTGACCATGTCAGGGCTAGCATGAACCATGGAAGCAAGTGTTGCTAATGCATCAACAAATTGATTCTTAGTTCGAGGCAGGTATTGGAATGACAATTCTTTGAATTACTGAGCTACCTGATCTAGGCATTGGAGGTATGGGATCAAATGTTGTTCTTTTTCTTCCATTTCTTTAATTCTTGAGAAATTATCAGGATGGAGTCCCCAAAAATTGTTAGGCATCTGATCTGAATACTCAGAGCTGCTTCTAATCCTACAATACAAGCTTCATATTCTGCTTTGTTATTAGTGACCTGGAATGTTATTATAACCACGTCGATGTCGTAACCATGATGGTTAGAGGCCCCATTGAAGTGCATCTTCCATTGATCTGTCCGAGTCTGTAAAGTGTCCTCATTCAAAAACTTGATGTCTGCTACGTCTGTATCATCGGGAGATGTGGCTAAGTGATATGCTATCACACTACCTTTAATTTCTTTATTTGTAATAAATTTTAGATCAAATGCTACAAAAATGGTCGTGACATCCCGACCCGGCAAAGTGATCCTAAAAGGACAGGTAGAGAGGGTTCCTGGCGAGCTTCTAGGATGGCAGGCTAGCTAGGGTAGTGGAATGCGGGACACAGGAATGAATCAGATCATATATCGAAAAGGGGGTAACTAATCATCAGAGTCGCCTTTTGGTGGAATGACTGGAGAGTTAGAAGAACTCTAAGGTTAAGCGTGCTCGCTTGACAGAAATCTTAGGATGGGTGACCTCCTGGGATGTTTCCCATTTCACCTACGGGACAAAACTGTGCGAGTCTTGCCGATCTAGTATGGGATGGAAATGACTTGATCCAAAGTGGATAATTTCTCTGGTGGTTGGAGTCAGGGCATTACAATGGTAGCCCATTTAATAAGGAATTTCAAGGGACTCTAGTCAGGAATGATGTGAGTAGCATAGGAGAAAAGGTAATGTTGGAGCTTGATGCAAACCCACGCTAAGGCTAAGCAGAGCTGTTCAATCTTGTTGTACTTCAATTATGTTTTCAGTATTCGCTTACTCAGGTAGTAGACGACATTCTCTTTACGAGAATATGATGATTCTTATGCTAGCATAGCCCCGATGGCTTCATCTGTTACTAATAAGTAGAGGAGGAGTGGCTTCCAGGTTTAAGAGGTTGGAGAACTAGAGGATTGAGTAAATATGCTTTGATATATTCAAAGGCTTTCTATCATTGGTCATTCCAATTTTTTGAGGCATCCTTTCTTAGCTTCTTGAAGATTGACCTGTAGGTGTTTGCTAACTATGAGACAAATCGACTGATACACTAGAGGCTGCCTAAGAACCTCTTGATCTCCTTTTTTGTCTTAGGAGGTTGCATCTTGATAATGGCTTTGGACTTTGAAGGGTCTATCTCAATCCCTCTCTTGGATACCATGTAGCCTAGGAAGATACTGGATGGAGCTCCGAAGAGGCATTTAGCAAGGTTAAGCTTCAGATTGTACTATTGGAGTCTGGAGAAGAACTAGTCGAGGGCAATTAGGTGACTTGTCTCGTCCCTAGTATGGACAACCATGTCATCAACATACACCTCTACATTCTTATGCATTAGATCGTGGTGGCCATCCTCTGGTAAGTGGCACCATCATTCTATGATGAACGAAGTTTTTGACTTATCTTGTTGATTGACTGGTATCTGATTATACTCTGCATAGAGATATGTGATTCAAATCACACTGGATCCTACCATTCTTTCAACAAGCACGTCGATATGGTAGAGGGAAGTCATCCTTAGGACATGCCTTATTCAGATCACGATTGTCGATGCAAATTATGATCTTGCCATCTTTCTTGGGAACCAGTATATATTGGCAGCCATGTCGGATAATCAATGGTCTCGATGAAGTTGTTTTCTAATAACTTGGTTGTTTCTTCTTTGATTTTGAGAGAAATCTCCAGTATCTGTCTCCGGAGTTTCTATTTCATTGGCTTGATGTGATCATATGTAGGGATCTTATGAACGACAATGTCTGGATCTGTACCAGTCATATCAGTGGTTGTCCATGCGAAACAATTTGAATACTGTTTGATGAGCTTTGTTGATTCCTATTTACAATCGTATTCATGCACAATAAATGTATGCTATGGTTCATTTTCTGTGCTAATGTTTATTTGTTATTTCATTATTTTTATTTTTTTTTCATTTTCTATTTTTCCAGCAATCTCATTCAGGGTGGAGACAAGTAACAATAAAATTGAAACTTCTTATTAGTGGTAAAAGTGCCATAATCGGCAGTTACATGGAGTTTGACAAAGAGATCCTATAATTTAGACAAGGAAGACAAAGAAGACTCAGAAGAATCTATACTAGATACTGAACTGGACTTTGGCCCAAGTTCTATTTATGACTCTGCTCAAGTTCTTGTAGAAGGAAGGTGGACTTCTCTACGCACTCCTCCAGGTGCCAATTCTACACGAGTGCTTAGATGGGCTGTATAAGGTTTGTGGGGTCTGCGTCCACTTGGTCAGTAATCTTAGAAATGTCAAAGAGGGATGTCTCCTTGTTGTCCTCCCAATCAGTCTGGAGCTTGAAGAGAGGCTCACGGTCTTCTATTGAGATCCTGACATCAAAGAGAATTTGAAAACCAAGGATTAGTTTCTTGGTTAAGGGGCAATACCATGGTTCTTGAAATAAGTAGGGTTTAGATTCCCCTTCTTTGATGAAGTAACTATTAAGGGTTTTGAAGTATAGGCACATCAAAATGTCCTTTATTTCACCTCTCATTTTCGCCCTTTGCTTGGCATCTTTCACCTCCTCTTGGTGTTCATTTATCGGCTTGAATCTAAGACCGAAGGGTGGTTTAGCAGTCAAATATTCTGTAAAGGAGGCCATACCCTACTGATTGTTGCCTAGTCCCATTCCTTGAAAGTAACACATGGTTCTCAACAAGTTAGCTCCCATGGGATTGCTGTGGGGGCAGGGGTCAAAGTCCGTTGGAAAGATCTCTTTATTCGGCTTTGCCTCAATGAACTTGACTGAATCAAAGAAGAACCTTGATAGCATGGAGACCGTTTGTTCAGGTTGAATTTCAAATAATGAAGCCAAAGAGGGAATTTCTGATTTTCCCGCTAAGTCCCCTTTGATTGTTACCATAGTATTTCCATAGGGGAACTTTGATTGTTACCATAGTATTTCCATAGCCTTATGAATCCATGGCCTTTCCAAAAGGAGATTGAAGGAACCCGGGACATCCACCACCTAAAAGGGGACAGTCATGACTGCGGGCCCGATTATGACCTCTAGCAATACCTCTTGCTTGGTGTTGTCATATGCCCTCCCTATCCAATTGGAAGGCATAAAGTCTTCAGCAATTAGGCCCAAGAAACTAGATACTTTCAGAGAACAAACATTCAATGCTGACCTATTGTCTACCAAAACCATAGGTACTCTCTTACCCCTGGCCTGGACTATGATGTATAGGACAGGTTGTGATCTCCTCTAGTAAGGATCTCATGATCTGAAAAATAGAGAGCTAAAGCTAGAGGATTGTTTGTGATAGAAGCGACGAAAGCTTTTGGAGTAATATCAGTATTTGTCTGACACTGATTCATGGCCTTCACTAGAGCCTGATGGTGCAAAAAGGAAAATTGAATCAACCCCCATATGGAGATGTTGGCCTTGGTTTTCTTCAGCTGTTCCAAAATCAAATTCTCAGGCTATGGTCTGAAACTTGAATTGGGCATATCTTTGGCCAAGGTGGATGGATTGGGCAAACTTTAGGGAGGAGGAGATGGGTATTGTCTCCTGCTCTGGGTGATAGCATTGATTTCCTCAAGTACGTCATTCAGGTCTATGATGCAGCATGAGTTGTCTATGATGAGGTGGATCAGGGAGGCCAAATCAGAATCTGGCTCTTAGTGGATCATGTGGATGTTGTTCTGGTGATTAGGGAGTGGGTTGGTGTTTATGTTCGATCTGGGTTGAATGGGGAGTATTTGGCCACTTTCCACTAGGTCTTGGACCTTATATCTCAGGGTCTTGCAATGATCAGCCTTGTGTCTAGGTCCCTAATGGAAAGAGCAGAAGGATTTTAGGTTTTAGTGTTTTTGAATCGGATATGCCAAGGGTCTACGTTCTAGGGGATGTATCAACTTGTCATCCATAGCCTTCTGAAAGATAAATGAAAGAGGAACTCCAAGATCTGTGAAGTTACGTTTGTGTGGTCGAGCAACTGGTCTTGGTGGTGTAGGAGGAAGTTGTTTTCGGCTGGTCAAATTGGCCACCTCACTAGCCTTTTTGAGGGATGGGAGGAACTACATGATAGTTGGGTTGCGTCTTTTATACTTGGAGGAAGAAGCTTGATCCTCTTGAATTTGGCCTGACTGGATTAGGTCTTCTATTTTGGTCGCAGTGGCAATGAGAGCTCAGAAGTCTAGAAGGTACTAGGTCCTTAAGCGACTTTGATAAGTAAGGAGCAACTTCTTGACTATAATGTCAATTTGTTCTTGTTTAGAAGGACGATTAAGCATCTAGGCAGCTTTACCTTTTCGTCTTATGAGAAATGAAGAGAAAGATTCCCGGGCTCCTTGTTTGGTTGTCTCCAGATCTCTCCTAATAATGTCAACCTCTATATTGTAGTGGTACTACTGGTTGAAGGCATTACAGATCTCTTCTCAAGTGTTGTACTTGGCAGTCCAAGGCAACAAACTAGCGAAGAGCAGCACCAGTGGGAGATTACTAGAAAATTGAAACAGGAGCTCATTGTTTACATCGAGAGGAGTGAGGGCACCCACATATATTTTCAAGTTAGTCTTGGGGCATGTGGCGCCATCAAACTTGTCCATGGCAAGCATCTTGAACTTGGTCGGTAACCTAGCCTCTGGAAAGAGTGGGAGAGAGTCTACATCAATCAAGTCTTCATGCTTCTTGATGCTCTTCAAGAACTTTTGAAAGGAGTCCATTTTCTCCATCATTTTCTTAACCTCCGAGGAGGCAGAATCATCCCCTGTCTAGCTCGGGGTGGCTGTGGCATTAAAAGTGGTCCACATCTCAAGAACTGACCCTTAGGCAATCTGATCGTCGCTGGGTGGAATGGCATGTCGTTCATTAGATCCCCCAATCTGGTTTGGAGAAGTATTATCATTTTGAATGGCGGTTATCAAGGTCCTCACTTCCCTAAGAATAGTCTCCTTTTGAGTGGTAATAATATTTTGGAGAGAAGCATTTTGCTCTGTTAGCATTGTCCAAAAATGAGTCTCTTGTTCTTAGAGCATGTCTTCCATTAGAGCTCTAAAATCATTCGGTAGAGCGATCATTGTTGTTGTTCTCTGCTAGAAGCAAACAAAAGAAAGGTATCAATACATATCCATTGTAGAAACTTTCTTAGAATTATATACAATTGGGGTTTGAGGTGCTCAAGTCTGGTTTGAGGTTTTGGTAGTCTAAGGTGCGAAGGTCTGGCTTGAGCCTTTTGGTAATTTGGGGTACATAGGTCGAGCTTGAGGCTTTTGGTGATTCGAGTGCTGAAGTCTATTTTGAGTCTTTTGGATAGGAGGAAGCAATGCACAAGCCAAGATTAGATGGCATGACTTGAGCATTGTCCCCAGTTTTGAAAATGAGGGTGCTCAGGTCAGATTTTGAGGCTTTTAGTATTTTAGGGTGGTCAAGTCTATTTTTAGGCTTTTGGATAGGAGGAAGTAATGCATGAGCTAAGATTTGATGGCATGACTTTGGCATTGCCTCGGTTTGAGGGATGGAAATGCTCAAGTCTGATTTAAGGCTTTTGATTAACTTCAGATGCATAAGTCGGGTTTGAGGCTTTTGGCAGTCTGAGGTGCTCAGGTCGGCTTTGAGGCTTTTAGTTAGGATGAAGGAATGCATGAGCCATGATTTGATGACATGACTCGGGCATTGCCCCCAGTTTGGGAATAGAGGTGCTCAAGTCAAGTTTCAAGCTTTTGGTAATAGGAGGAAGAAATACACGATATTTGATCACATGACTCGAACATTGCCCCTAATATGAGGAATGGAAATGCTTATGTCTGATTTAAGGCTTTTGATTACTCTAGAATGCTCGGGTCAGGTCTGAGGCTTTTGGTAGTTCGAGGTGCTCAAGTCTGGTTTAAGGCTTTTGGTAGTCTGAGGTTCTCCGGTTTGGTTTGTGGCTTTTGGATAGGAGGAAGCAATGCACAAGCCAAGATTTAATGGCATGACTCGGGCATTGCCCCCGGTTTGGAAAATAAAGGTGCTCAGGACTGATCTAAGGCTTTTTGGTATTTTGGAGTGCTCAAGTCTATTTTGAGGCTTTTAGATAGGAGGAAGTAATGCACGAGCCAACATTTGATAGCATTAGGTGCTCAAGTCTATTTTGAGGCTTTTGTAATGTGGGAGCTCAAGTCTGGTTTGAAGCTTTTGTAATCTAGGGTGCTCAGGTCAGATTTGAGGCTTTGTTAATTTAGGGTGCTCAAGTCTATTTTGAGGCTTTTGTAGTTTGGTAATTTTTTAGTTGACCATTAGCTTGTTTATAGTTTACCATTGGTTGGTGTTTGAATTAGTACTAAACGGTGTATAGGTTACCACCGGATGGTGTTTGGCTATCCACTAAATGGTTGTAGATGCTTAATTTTTGCCCCAAAAATAGACTCTATGATGATAACCTGCATCGCTAAAGAAGAGGTTGAAACACCCAATGATCTTGATCTTGAAGCAATGATCTGAGTCTAGGAAGTGCAACCCTTAGAACCTTTTTCACAAATTTGGTAAAACGGGACACATATGCGCATATCAGATTTGCCCAAGACGCGTCCCGATGTCCTATTGCACTTTGTGCATCACCTGGACCAATTTAATGAAAACAAGTTGGTTTATTGGTGAGGCCCACATATGGGGCCCATCAGTGGTGATGACATTTCTTGTGGTAGAACAAGTTCAAAACGTCCAATTGATTCGATTCTTGAACCAATAATCCTAGGGTAAGAAATCAGATATATTGGATCGTCTTCACATTTTTGGGGTTTGTGTCGAAATAGGATCCAAAAATGAGTCTCGGGTGCACACGAGAGAAATTTTCATGCCTTACATCGATGTACATGCCATTTGAAATGATTTCATGAAAAATCAAAAATCGAATCGTTTATAAGGCCCTTAAATGGGACCCATAAGTGGGACCCACGTGCAGGGCCCACAATTTAAAATCAATTTCTTCACAAAAATCTTAGGATTTTTATATTTTGTGAGTTTAGAAGTTTGACCATCACGAAGTCAGTGTGTTTTGGGATTAGAAACACTTCTAGAAGTGAATCAAACAGAAAAACTTGAATCATCTTCAAAGATCAAGTGTTCTTGAGGTGTTCTTCATTAACTTTAAGCAAATCAACGATTTTTCTTCAAAACCAAGTCAACTAGGAGTGTATGCTTCATCTCTTTTGTATTTCTATTTTATTTTGGTGCTAAATCATCAAAAATTGAGTTATTCGTGAGAGGAACCCACCCACAAAAACTAGATTTTGCTAAAATTTGCAGCTTTTTAGGCCGACTTGGAGCCAGCCATTTGTAAGTGGCGCATGCCTTTAGCAAGTGGCGCATGCCATTGAACCCAGAAATCTACGGATTTCTGGTTTTCTGAAATTTTTGGATTTTCTAACATTTATGAACTCTAGTTACCTTGGTATGGGACGAAAGTCACTTCTGGTGGTGTGAGAACATTAACTGAGAAGCCAAATAACTTAAAAAAAAATTCAAATCGTGCCTAGATTTTGAGATCAAAGTGGGTTAAGGCCTAGGGGTTGAAAATCCATATTTGATCCGGATGAGTACGTTAATGATTCTAATATTATTTCCTACAATGATTTATGAATTTTTTCATCTAACAAGGTGAACATTGTGATCATGAGCTTGAAATAACATTAAACTTATTATATTTTATTTTCACAAACTCTTATTATGAACATTTAATTATTGTTGTATAATGTGTTTTATATGTTGTTCATCTAAATTACTAACACAATTCTAACATTTTTTACTATATTTTATTTTATGCCATTTCCTTATTTTAATGCTTTATTGTTTATTTCATGTAATTTATTATATTATTGGACTAATATTTGAATTTTGATGATTTTTTTATTAATTCTTGCATCTATCATGTTGTTTGAACGTGTTATAATGGTTGAATATATTTGTTGTAATTTCTAAGTCTAATGTGATTTTTTCAAGAAGTTTGTAATAATTTTATTAATGTTGATTTGTATTAATTAAATGGGAAATGGGAATGTGTAATGAGATAAATGGAGTAGAATGTATTTTAATAGGAATGATTGTAATTATTTTCTCCTCCCTCCTTCTTTGTGGATGTTTAATTTTCATGTTAGATAAATGTTTTAATTATGATAATTTGCTTGAATGACATTGTTTTGAAAATTGCATAAAATGATTTTACATCTCAAATTAAATTATAAGCAATTAATAAACAATGAATATTCGAACAACTAGGAGGCCAATTTATACCGGGCAGAATGGGTGTTGATTTATGCCTTCATACCTTGTTTGTATGAGGATCAAGGTGCACGAAGTCGTACCATCGATCAGGATGGTAGGGATTCGAAGGTGCCACTCTTAGAATGGGCTTAATAGTGTGTCGGCTAATTTCGATCTTAGTTTGAAGACTGGTTTTGAGGTTTTGCCGAACAGGCCAGGCTTAGTTTACCGGACAGATCGGGCTTAAAGCATGCATAGTGCTAGATGGATCGGGCTTTGACAATTGATAATTTGCCGAATGGACCAGGCTTAATTGACAAAGGTGTCAGTTTGAGTAATTATACCTCGTGCTTGTGACGCAACCGAATCGAAGCTCCACAGTGAGTTGTTGACCAAGGAGGTCAAGTCTTCCTCTAAATATAAGCTATGGTAGGGCAGGAGGACTTGTATTATAGTCTTATATAATATTGTTAAATCACGAATTATTAATCAATTGTAAAGAAGTGTTCGATCAAGCAATAAGAGGTGTGGAAATGAAGCGGTGAGTGTGCCTTTTATAAGCAAAAGGGGTAGCTAAGCCGGCCTGGTCGGCGTCGACCATCTCATTATAAGAGTCGGAGATCTGATTTCTGGTGCTGATCCTAGCTAATTACCAGAATGCCCCTCCCTTTGGTTTTTCAACTTTTGGGATGTCAAGGGTCTATTCGAGGCCCAAACAACGTTTGATCGAGCTGCTTCTTATGCCGTTGGAACCGTAGTTAGAATTTTCTAGAGCTTAGTGCTAAAATCATGTTCAGCACTTTATAGAGATAACTTTTCAACAATTTTTGGAGGGTCCTCTTGTTAGACTCAGAAGCACCTTCAAGGTATTCTTCCTTTTCCAACCAGGTGTGAATATCCTAGTACCAAGGCTTGCAATCAGTGAGTTGGAAAATATAGCAATAGGCTGGCTATTGATGAATCTGAATATCTAAGGATTTGATGACCATATTAGGGCTGACACAACCATGGAGGCAAGAGTAGCTAGTGCATTGGCAAACTAATTCTTAGCCCGGGGTAGGTAGTGGAATAATAATTACTCGAATTGCTGACCCAACTGATCTAGGCATCAAAGATACGGGACTAAATGTTGTTCTTTGATCTTCCATTTTTTTCAGTGCTTAAGAGACTATCAAGATGGAGTCTCCATAAACCATTAGGCATCTTATCTGAATACTCAAAGCTACTTCTAATCTGGCTATACATGCTTTATATTCTACTTCATTATTAGTGACATGAAATGTCAGCTTAATACTGAAGGGCAATCATTCCTAATCTAGGGTCACTATGACCATGCTGATGCCATAACCCTGATGGTTGGCGGCCCCATCAAAATACATTTTCCACTGGTTTGTTTAAATCGAGAGAATGTCCTCATCTGGAATCCATATGTCTGCGACATCAACATCATTGAGAGACACAACTAAGTGATCTGCTATCACACTACCTCTGATTGCCTTCCTTGCAACAAACTTTAGATCAAATGTTACAAAGATGATAGCCCAATTAGCCATCTTACTGTCCAAAACTAGCCTCTCCAATTAGAAATTTTAAGGAACTTTGGTCAGTGATAACATGCGTGGTGTAAGAGTAGAGGTAATGCTAGAGTTTAGTGTAGACCCATGCCAGAGCTAGGTAGATTTGTTCGATCTTGATGTACCTCAATTTTATTTCCAGCATTCACCTACTCAAATAGTAAATGACATTCTCCTTGTGAGAGTCTAGTCTTTTGTGCTAATATAGCCCCTCTATCTTCATCTGTCACCAATAGATAGAGGACGAGTGGTTTCCCAGTCTTAAAAGCTAGAGAACTAGAGATTGAGCAGATTTACTTTGATCTGTTCAAAGGCTTTTTTAACATTGGTCATCCCAAGCTTTTGAGGCATCCTTCCTTAATATTTTGAAGATCAATCCATAAGTATTTGCTAACTATGAAACAAATCAGCTGATGTATTGAAGGCAGCCTAAGAACCCTTTGATCTCATTTTCTGTGTTAAGAGACTTCATCTCAATAATGGCTTTAAATTTTGATGGATCAATCTTAATCCCTCTCTTGGAGACCATATAGCCCAAGAAGATGCTAGATGGAGCTCCAAAGAGGCATTTGGTGGGATTAAGCTTCAGGTTGCACTGGCGAAGTCTAGAAAAGAACTACTCGAGGGCAATTAAGTGGCTTGGTCCATCCCTAGTGTGGATAGCCATGTTAACAACATATACTTCTACGTTCTTTTGCATCAGGTTATACCCCATTTTGTGATGAACGAAGTCTTTGGCTTATCCGATTGATTGATTAGTATCTGGTTATACCCTATACACAAATTTGTTGACTGAAATCATACTAGACCCTGCCATTCTATCAACAAGCGGGTCAATATGTGGTAGAGGGAAGTCATCCTTGGGACATGCCTTGTTCAGATTCCATTAGTAGATGCAAATTTTGATCCTGCCATCTGTTTTGACAATCAGCACATGTTGGGTAAGCATGTCAGATAATCAATAGCTTTAATGGACTTGTTCTCTAATAGCTTGGCTATTTCCTCCTTGATTCTAGGAAAGATCTCTGATTTTTGCCTTCAGAGTTTCTATTTTATAGCTTGATGTGATCATATGTAGGAAATTTATGACCAATAATGTTTGGATCTACACCAATCATGTCACTGGCTGTCCATGCAAAGCAATTTGAATACTACTTGATGAGCTCTGTCAACTCCTCTTCACAATCATATTCATACACAATAAATGTATGCTTTAGTTCATTTTCTATGCCAATGTTTATTTGTTCTTTTGTTATTTTTATTTATTTTTTTCCTTCATTTTCTATTTTGCCAGCAATCTCATTTGGATTAGAGAAAGGGTAATCAGAAAACTGAAATTTTTCATTAGTAATGAAAGTACCATAGTTGACATTTACATTAAGCTCTAAGTCATACAAGGAAGACAAAGAAGACTAAAAGACTTAGAAGACTCGAGAGTAGACACTGAAATGGACTCTAACTTAAGCTCTGTTTGTGAATCAGACTCAAGTTCAGGTAGACGAAAGGTAGAATGCTCTACATGCTCCTTCAAGTAGCAATTCTAAAGAGGTGTTTGGATAGGCTATATCGGGCTTATGGGGTTTTGCTTCCACTTAATCAGTAATCATGCATAGGCCAAAGAGGGATGTCTCCATATTGTCCTCTCAATGAGTCTTAAGTTTAAAAAGAGGCTCACGGTCTTCTACTGAGTGCTTGGCATCAAAGAGAAGTTCAAGATCAAGAATAAGTCTTTTGGCTAAAGGGCAATAACATGGTTCCTCAAAGAAGTAATAAGGTTTAGATTCCCCTTGTCTGACAAAGTAACCATTAAGGGTTTTGAAATATGGGCACATCAAGATGTCCCTTGCTTCAACTCTTGTTCTTGCTTTCTGTTTGGCATCTCACACCTCTTCCCGGTCTTCATTTATGAATTTGAATCCAAGTAAAGGGAGGTTCAGTAGTTGGATACCCAGTGAAGGAGGCCATATCCTATTGGTTGCAGCCTAGTCCCATTCCTAGAAAATAATATATGGCTCTTAGCATGTTAGCTACTAGAGTGTAACTATGGGGGTCAAAATCCATTGGAAAGATTTCTTTACCCAGTTCTACTTTCATAAATTGAATTGAATCAAAGGAGAAGCTAGATATAGAGTAGACTGTTGGTTATGGCCGGATTTCCAAAAGTGGGGCCAAGGAAGCAATTTCTGATTTTCCTACCAAGTCCCCTTTAATTGTTACCACTGCACTTCCATGAGGGAACTTCAGCTTCTGGTGCAAAGAGGAGGCTACTGCTTTAGCCTTATGGATCCATGGTCTTCCTATAAGGAGATTGAAGCATGCCGAGACATCCACTACCTGAAAGGGGATGGTCATGACTGCGGGACCAGTTGTAACCTCCATATCGGCCATGCCCAATACTTCATGTCTTGTGTTATCATATGCCCTCACTATCTGATCAGAAGGCATAAAATCTTCAGTAGTTAGGCCCAGGTAGCTGGCTACTTTTAGGGGACAGACATTCAGCTAACCCATTGTCTGCCAAAACCATAGGCATTGTTTTACCCTTGGCTTGGACTGCAATGTATAAGGCATGAATGTGGTCTCCTCCAATAAGGATCTCATGGTCTGAAAGTAAAGAGCCAATGCTAGATGGTTCCTTGTAATGGATGTCACCAATGCCTTAAGAGTGATACCAGCAGTTGTCTAACACTGATTCATGGCCTTAACCAAAGCTTGGTGATGCACAAAGGAGGACTGAATTAACCCCCATATGGAGATGTTAGCCTTGGTTTTCTTCAGCTATTCCAAGACAAATTCTTAGGTTATGGTCCAGAGCTGGAAGTAGGCATGTCTTTGGCTAGGGTGCTTGCACTAGGTAGAGCTTCTAGAGGAGGAGATGGGTATTGTCTCCCACTCTAGATGATGACATTCATTTTCTTAAGTACGCCATTCAAGTCTATGATGCAGCATGAGTTATGTACGATGGAGTGGATAAGAGAGACCAAATTAGAATCTGGCTCTTAATGAATCATGTGTATATTATTTTGGTAATGAGGGAGTGTGTTGGTGTTTATGTTCGATCGGGGTCAAACAACGAGTATCTAGCCACTCTCTACTAGGTCTTGGATCTTGTGTCTTAATGTTTTACAACCATCAGTCTTGTGCCTAGGTCCCTTGTAGAAAGAGCAAAAGGAGTTTAGGTTATAGTGCTTTGAGACAAGATTAAGTAGGGGTCTTGGTTCCAAGGGCTATATGAGCTTGTCATCCATAACCTTTTGGAAGATGGATGAGAGGGGAACCCCAAAGTTCGTGAAGTTGCGTCTGTCTATTCGAGCAACTGGTCTTACAGAGGAGGAGGAAGTTGTCTTTGGCCAATCAGATTGGCCACCTCATTGCCTTTCTAAGGGACGGGAGGAATCGCATGATAATTGGTTTATGGCTTCTCGTATCTGGAGGAAGAAGCTTGATCATCTTTGATATAGCCTGACTAGATCAGGTCTTTTATCCTGGTAGCAGTAGTAATGAGAGCCCTAAAGTTTGGAAGGTATTGGGTCCTCAAGTGATTCTAGTAAGAGGGAAGCAAATTCTTGATTATGATGTCAATCTGTTCTTGCTCTGACGGGTGATTAAGCATTTGGGCAGCCTTGCCTCTCCACCTTGTAAGGAATGAGGAGAAGGATTCTCGGGCCCCTAATTTAGTGGTCTCTAAGTTCCTTCTAGTAATGTCAGCCTCCACATTATAGTGGTACTGTTGATTTTAGCATTATAAATCTCATCCCATATTTTCTTCTTCGCATTGTCTAGGGCAATAAACCAGCAAAGAGCAGTGCCAATGAGAGACTTCTAGAATAATTGAGTAAGGAGCTCGTTGCTTACAGCAAGGTGAGTGAAGCCACCCACATACATCTTGAGATGAGTCTTGGGCATGTGGTGCCATCAAATTTGTCCATGGCATGCATTTTGAACTTGGCAAGAGGCATCGGGAAGAGTGGGATAGAGTCTACATCAATAAGTCCTCATACTTCTTGATGCTCTTGAGCAATTTCTCAAAAAGGACCATCTTCTCCATCATCTTTTTAACCTCTAGAGAGGCATAATCATCCTCTGTCTTACTTAGGGTAGTAGTGGCATTGGAAGTGGCCCCTATCTTAAGAACCGACCCTCGAGTAGTCTGATCACTTTTGGGTAGAATGATATGTTGTTCATTAGATTCCCTAGCCTTGTTTGGAGGAGCATTGCCATTTTGACTTATAGTTATTAAGGTCCTTACTTCCCCTAAGATAGTCTCTCTTTGAGTGGTGATGGTATTCTTGAGGGAGCCATTTTGTTCAGTCAACATTATCCAAAAGTGGGTTTCTATTCTCGGACCATTTCTTCCATCAGTGCTCTAAAATCAATAAGTAAAGCATCATCATTGTTGTTCTCTAGTAAAAGCAAACTAGAGAGTGGCATTAGTATATAATGTTTATAGAGTTTCTCGAAAGCATACACTGCTGGGGTTTGGTGACTTAGTTCAATGTTTGAGGTTTTTGGATAGGAGGAAGCAATGCACGAGCCAAGATTTGGGGGCATGACTCGAGCATTGCCCCCAGCTTAAGGAATAGAGGTGCTTAGGTCGAGTTTAAGGCTTTGGTCATTTGAGGTGCCTAGTTTAGGTTTGAGGCTTTTAGTAATCTAAGGTGCTCAAGTCAGGTTTGAGGCTTGGGTAATCTGAGGAGCTCAGGTCAGGTTTGAGGCTTTGGTAATCTTTGGTTCTTAGGTCAGGTTTTAGGCTTTGGTATGGGGAAGCAATGCATGAGCCAAGATTCAATGGCATGACTCAGGCATTGCCCCTAGTTTGGGTAATGAGTGCTTAGGTATGATTTTAAGGCTTTTGGATAATCTGAGGATGCTCAGGTCAGGTTTGAGGCTTTTATAATCTGAGGTGCTCAGATTGGGTTTAAGGCTTTAGATAGGGATTAATGTTTAGGTTGACCAATGGATGGTGTTTAGGTTGACCACTGGATCGGTGTTTAGGTTGACCACTGGATCGTGTTTAGGTTGACTACTAGATTGGTGTTTAGGTTGACCATTGGATCGTGTTTAAATTGATCATTGGATGTGTTTAGGTTGAGCACTAGATTGGTGTTTAGGTTGACAACTGGATGGTGTTTAGGTTGACCACTGAATCGTGTTTAGCTTGACCACTGGTTGGTGCTTAGTTAAATCATTAGATGGTTTTTAGGTTGACCACTGGATGTTTTTTAGGTTTACTCATGGTCCATACAATGTAATGTGTGAATACATGATTATTATGCCAAAAATGGTTTCATGATGTAGGGTGCATATGATCCTAAGGATTGAATCTAGGGTCATTACATGCTTTTGGTGGATTGGTTTAAGGGTCCCATCCGCAAGAGTTGGTACATACCTTGTCATTCGACCATGTCATATCAAATGGAACGATAGGTACGTCAAACCCTTTACCCTACCAAAAGGAATGGAGGTGCGCAGGATGAGTGGGCAAATTTCTCGACTTGGGGCAGCTCTAAGGAAGATTGCCCCTAAGTGACAATAGAAACTTAATTTTTTTTAATTCTAATGACGGGAAAGGATCCCAAATGATGCATCTAAATGTGTGCGAAGGTGATTTTCAATTGGACCCAAATTGGAGATCCAAAGCCTACTCGGTAATCCTCTTACCACATTTTTTAATTATTTTCAAAAAAAAAGTTTAAAAACCCGAGTGGAGTCACTAGCTTGTGAGCCCCCTCTCGGGTGCCATGGGAAAGACGCAAAGGACGGAGCCTTCTTGGACAGGCCCATCTGGTCGATTAATAACGAAAACTGGGAGGAACTCCCCTATGGTTCTTTTTTTTGTCTGTTTTGCTGATTAATTGATCTAATTACCAATTTGTCAAATTATGGCTCGATTTAGTGCTTTTAAGTGACGTCAAATTGGCTCTTTAGAGCACTTTGACTATATGTGGTGTGTTAGAGTCGGCACCTTAATTTATCTTTGTTTTTGAAGAAAATATAAGGCAAAAATCCCATGGTTGACTCCTTTAGTGTGTCATAATAGATAAAATGCATTAGCCTCCTATCATTGGGTTCAGGGACTAGGTTTTTGGCTTCTTTATGCATGGATCAAGAGATTGGGTCTAATTGATGAATCAAAATCGATCAGATTATGGATGCACAAATATACTAATAATGCATGGCAATATTCGGAATAAATTACTTTAAAAGCGTAAATAATTGAAAGGGTGTGTAATTCAGAGGGGAGCCTAACTCTAGCCTCATTTATCGAGGATTCTATGTTCTGAAACATGTTCTGCTATGTCCCAACCAGTCAGTTTGGTCAGAGGCCCCCCTACCTAGGCTGAAATCTATAAGTATGTCTTCGTACTGTGTTTGTATGAGGATCAGGGGGCACAAAGTTCTACCATCAAGATGGTAGGGTTTTGAGGATGCCTCTTGAGCTACCGATTAGACTGGCTTAATTGACAAAGTCTGAGTTTAGTGATTTTACCCTAGCGCTTATTATAGATGCTGAATTTTCACCTTAAAAATAGACTCAATGATGACAACCTTCATTGCTAAAAATGAGGATAAAACACTTGATGAACCAGATTCTTGGATTGATGATCTGAATTTAGGAAATGTGGCCCATTATAGCATTTTCATATTCACACCGAAATGGGGCCCACGCGTGTCTTAGGGTCACCTGTAGCACGTCTCAGCACCTTACATCACTTTGCATACCGCCTAATCTAATTTTGTGAAAATGGGACCAATACATCGATGAGACCCATAGTGGTCTTTGTTGGGCCCACGTGTAGGTCCATTAGTGGCCTTTAAAGGGCCCACATGTGGGTCCATTAGTGGCCTTTAAGGGGTCCATCAGTGATGGTGACGTTTCTTGTGATAAAACGAGTTTGAAATGTCAGATTAATCCGATTCTTAAACTAATTATCCTAGTGAAAGAAATCAGAGTCATTAGATCGTCCTCACATTTTTGGCATTCATGCCGAAATAGAGTCCAAAAATGAGTCCCGAGTTTCCAATGCCCTACGCTGATGTACGCATCATTCAGATCGATTTCATGAAGAATTGAAACCCAGCTCGTCTATAGGGCCCATAAGTGGGGACCCAACATGTGGGCCTACCTAACCACGTAGGCGCCAAATAGTGTCAGCCCCCTCATTTGTCTTTAAATAGAGGCTTAAGCGGAGTGATTTATGGGTTAGAAAATATTGGAAAATTTTAGGAATCAAACACAATCAAAACCAAGATCAACCTACTATAAAAATTTTAGGAAATCTGAGTAGTTTGAGTATAAGATAATGTTTGCAACACAAGGTCAAAGTGTTCTAGGTTCGTAAACACTTCCAGAAACATGAAATCAACAACACAAACTAGGAACATCATCCAAGGATCAAAGTTCTTGAGGTATTCTTCACCAGCTTCAAGCAAATCACAAGTTTTTCTCCACAATAAGGTAACTGAGAGTCTAAATCCCACTTTATTGTCATTTTCAATTTACTTTCAGTATTAAAACTTTAAAATATTGAGTTTTTGTGAGAAAAACTCGGAAGAACTTAATTTTACAGCAAGTCTACTGCATTTCTGGGCTACGATGGCATCGGCCATAAGCTTATAGCGCCACGCCCTATGATGAAGGCTCATGCGTTCAAGTAATGGCTAGCGCCATAATGATTATAGCACCCAAAAATGATTCAGACATATGTTCTTTGTAATTTCTAGTCTTCTGATGATCATGAGCTCTAGTTACCTTAGTATGGGATGAAAATCGCTTCAAGTGGTATGAATTTATAGTTTTAGAAGCTAGATTAATTTAAAAAAAAAACTCAAATCATGTCTAGATTCCAAGATCGAAGTGGGTTGAGCTGCGACGTATAATCCATTTCTCGATCCGGATGAGTATATAAATAATTATAACTTCGTTTCTAACAATAATTTGTGAATTTTATTCATCTTTCTAAGATGAATATTCTGATAATGAGCTTAAAAACTTTTTATAATTATTATACTTCTAACATTTTAACTCTACTAATATTTACTTTATGCATTTTCTAATTTTCATTTTATACAATATATTAATATATCTATATAATATGTATGTTATGCACTTTAAATTTTTGCCATTTTATTATATTTTTTTACTTATCCTTTTTTGTGGTATTTATTTTTAATGCCTATTATTTATTGTTGGACTAATATTTTTAACTTGTTAACTATCATTTTAATATTTTACGTGCATTATTGTCAAATCAATTGTGTAATTGTGTGTATTGTGAGCATTAATGTTTAATGTTGTGATTTTGTTTGAATATAATTTATTACTTAATTCGTAGATGTAATATTTCTTTAATTCGCCAAGAATCTGAAAGGATCTTCATTTTAATTGACATGTAATAGCTTCGATATACTCTTCATTGGTTTGTAATAATTTTAATCTCATTTCATATTGATTTATATTAATTGATGGGATTTAGAATTTGTAAGGGTTAATCGGGTAGAATGTATTTTAAAAAATGATATGTAATTCTTTTCTACTCGCCCCTTTCTTGTGGATCATTTAATTTATGTTGTTGTTTGTGATGATATGGATGTTTGGTATATTTTCAAAAATTGCATAAAAATATTTTTGTAACAACCTGTTTTTCAAAGTCTGTAATAGTGATTTAGCAGTTTATGAATAGTATTATCGATCCAGATTTTGGTATTATTTTGGTTTAAAAAAATTACTATTGATGTGTTATATTTTATTGAATATTTTTGGAGTATGTTTGTATGTTTTAGGTGGATAGAAAATATTTTATAAATATTTTTAAATTCTAATAAACCAGAATCACATGACAAACTTATTAACTAAATTTTTTTCTTATTTTAAAATCATATTTTTCTTAAGGGACTCAGATACATTTAGAAGAAAATGAAGCAAATTCGATCGTAGCCTATGATAGCGACACCCCCATCACACAATCGTGGCCTGTGGAAGCGCCACCCCCATCATATAATCGTGATCTGTGAAAGCACCACCGTGGCCTGTGGAAGCGCCACCCCCATCTCATAATCGTGGTCTGTGAAAGCAGCACCGTGGCTTGTGGAAGCGCCACCCCCATCTCATAATAAGCGCGTCCGCTTATTCATAAGAGCTGATAATCTTAATATATGATCATAGCTCTACATAATAAAACGGGTTGATAACCCGAGCATGCTCACATATCGCAATACATCTCATCATACCATATGTCAATTATGTATAGTAGAGCCTAAAATAATTGTATTCTTCCACCATAAATCTTATTTTTCATTCACCATTCCTTATCCAAAAATATTTTATAATTAACACTTACCATTTCAAAATCACTTAGTTTACAACTTACAATGCACTTCAAAACCCCTTTATGTTTAAAACCAAAATCACACTTTCTTAATTTCACATAATCATTGCTTAAAAACACTTAAAGATCAACATCAAAAAGGCTAAAATCATGCCTTACCTACTAAGATAGGTTCGGCCTCATTATGAAAACCAAGGAGAAAAAGCTTTCTCCATCCAAAGCCTTAATTACCAACACAAAAGCATTACTCAAACTCATTAAACTCATTACTTAAAAATACTTAATCATAAGAACCAATTTATCATTTCAAACCTTCTTTAAGTCATGAAAAATACCTGAACATTAAAATTCAATTTGAAGCTTTAAACCACCACCAAATTACTTATTAATAAACTCATTTAAATCAAAACCAAGCTGGAAAATCAAAGAAATCAAGATGTCC
>CANUEX010071883.1:0-11019 GCA_948099535.1 Jatropha multifida | reverse complement strand
TGGTTTCCAAATCCATTTCAGGTATTTAATTATTTGCATCAAAGAGGTAACATGTGGTATATAATATATTGAATAAAAGAAATTATTTATTCTTGTTTGCTTTCTTGTATGCAATTAATTTATAAAAATTCATTATTCACTGCAATTAGAAGTTATAAATCAATTGATTGCTTAATGTAAATATATGTTGATGCTCTTTTTTTTAATGTATAGATTGATGGCTATGTTCTTAGCACTTTTTGATGGAGAAAAGTATAGATTGGATGGTTTCAGCCTTTCAGGGTCAAATTAGAATATTAATATTACTTATAGTTACATGTATTTATTTTTTTTAATATGTATTATTATAATGTGTTATTTTGCATAGATTTATATTTTTTTCTCTTGGTACAACTTATATTTTATGCTTGAAATTATTGTATTATGGAGCATTTCAAAATAAGGACTTAATTTACGAAATCGAGCTCTTAACGAGCTCAAAATTGAGCTGAAAATCGAGCTCTTAACGAGCTCCAAATCGAGCTCTTAATGAGCTCAAAATCGAGCTTGACATCGAGCTCTTAACGAATTCAAACTTGAGATAAACACGAGCAACTAAATGAGCGGAACACGAATAGAACTCGATCCGAACTCGATTTATAAAAATTCTTAACGAGCCGAACTCGAACTTTAAAATAAAAGCTTGAATCAAATTCGAGCCGAACTCGAACTCACATTGGAATTTCGCAAACCAAACATGAACAACTTAGAGTTCAGTTCGGCTCGATTCGTTTACAGCCCTAGTGGTAAAGGACACAATGTTAGAGGATTCCCTAAGAAGAAAGGACAACAAGAGGTAATGTTATTGCTGATTTTATTAAATTTAAATTTCTACACCTCATAATAATATGATCTTATTCTTTGTGCAGTCTACCTCAAGCTCAAACCCTAAACAAAAGCAAAAGGAACCACTCTCAAATATTGCAAAAAAGAGAAGCAGGAGTGCCTCAAGTGCCACAGTTGATTCAAAGGATACCATACCACATGTTTATACATTATGCCTTTGTTGTGCTTCTAATATATTTAACTTAAATGTTCTATAAATTTTGGTTTTTTAATGCTTTGTGCCTTTGATGTATAGTGTGATTCAAGTGCCCATCCAAAAGGACAGCCAAAAGGAGCTGCTAAAGTGACAACAGCTTCAAGCAAAAGAATAAGAGGGTCAACTGGCACCATCGACCCTCTAGATAGGGTACCACACTTGAGAGAAGTTCATCAAACATCGATGACTCTAGAATTGCACGTGAAATTGCTGAGATGTAGAGAGAGTCTAAATCAAAGACTTGTTCAAGAAAGATGTGAAAACTTAAGGAATCACATATCAGACTTGGTGTACACTGTATGCATTGGCATTTTGAATTTAACTTTTTCATGGATTATTGGCACTTTTTTTGCATTTGTGTCATGTCATTTTGCTAATTTGTTTCACTGGATGCAGTCAATCACTACAGAAGCAGCAGTTGGATATAAAAGAAAGCCTATGATGTGGAGGGGAAGGAATACAGTTACATCTTCTCAGGTGCAAATGCTAAGAGATACAAGAGTATCACAAACCAAACATGGCAAAGACAATAATAAGAACTTCAAAGCAACATAGTGATAATGTTGTTGTGCACTTGGATTTTATTGTATTATCTTTGTGGTTGTAGCACTTCTTTTTTGTAGTTTATAGGAATTGTGTTTTTGTAGCACCATCATACTGTGTTGTGTTATCTTTAAGGATATATTTTGTCTATGCCTAGGGCTACATTTTGTCTATGCCTTTAGGGCTATATTTTGCCTTTATAACTATATTTATGCCTTTAAGGCTATATTTTTTCCTTCAAAACTATATTTCATGTTATTTTTTATTGATTGTGGCAATATTCTGGAATGAAATATTGAAATTTCATATCACTATCTTTTTCTTTTTTTTCACAGCAAATGTGAATGTGGCATTAAAATCCATTAAGTGGCATTTAAAATCCATTGACAAATATTTTCAAACAAGAAATACATTAATAAACCAAAAGTGGTAATAGACAATACATACATACAACAATTGCTAGAACTGGCTTTGAAACAAATAGTTGCCTTAATATTGCAATAACAACCAAAAAACACCAATAACTAAGGCAATATCCAAAGGCAAGACACCTACCTAAGTGTCCACAACACCTACAAAATAAGCCTACTGCTTTTTAAAAACCTTTCCCCAATACATGAGACAACCCACAACAACAAAGCACATAGGAAGTATGACTTCTTTATGCTTCCACCCACCACTGTCCATCTGGAGCAGCTTCTTCACTTCCAGCAAATCCCCCTTAAGTGAAGCAAAGTGGGTTGCAAATTCTTCGCTCAATGATTCCATCCTCTCCTCCATCTCATGTTTGGTGACAGCAAAAGAAGCAACTAAGCCCTCTGATACGTACTCCTTAATGTGAGCTATGTCATTCCTCAACTTCAACTTCCCGTAATCATCTGTTCCAGCTACACTTTTCTCCACCCAAACATACTCTTGTGTTGAATCCATTAGTTTTTTATTGTTGTGGTTCAAAACTTCATCATGCCACACCTAAAAATCACACGTTCTATCCTACAAACACAAGAATGCAAACCCAAAAAAAGTTAAACAAATTAAAAATAAGCTACATTTTAAATATCTCAACAAATGAAAACTCAACAGTTCAAAGTTATCCCAATGTCAGAGCATTTATGCAAGATACGACCTGGCCACTCCACACTTTTCGATACGAAGCTTACACAGGGCCTCCCACAAAGACGGAGAATGACACATTTCTTCTTCCCTTCATTTGGAACATCAAAGGACGACATCTTCATAAAGCCTTCAACGAGAAATTTCAAAATGTGCTTCTAGTCTAGGATTTTAGGATTAACAAGGACGAATTCCTTGTCTGATGTAGGGTAGCATCAGATTTAGGGTTATATTGGGATTATTTCATACAAAAACGACATCGTTTCGATAGTGGAGGGAGGCTGATTTGTGTCAACAAAATGGTGGCGTTTTGAATGGAAATGGACTCCTAACGTCAAACGTGCTCATTTTGTGAGCTGTTAACATGCTCCGTCAAACTTTCATTAAAAGGGCCGCATGTGCATCGTGCTCAAAGTTTAGGTGTGCAATAGGTAAAAATTTTAAAAAAGAGTTTAATTGAAAAACCTGTAAAAGTTTGAGGGCAAAAAAATGAATTTAGCCGGTGTATTACACATGGGCTCGAATTGTGTATTATTTGAGATGTTTGAGATTGATTCAAGACAATGTGATTACTTGATATATATATATATAATTATATATAAATGAATAGTATATTAAAAAATAATAAAATTATTGATCGGTATGTATAGCTAAAACATACTAATTGCATAAAATAATAATAGGTAGGTTGGGAGTGGGAGTAATGCTAGGCCAATTTGAGAAATGATTTGAAAGCTCAACAGATAATATCTTGAAGATTTTGGGCTATTGGCCCATTGTACAAAACGAAAACAAATCATCGTTCTATGTAGTAATATTGTGATTTTTCAAGGGCAAGAAAGTCACATCACTGTTCTGTTGAACACTAAAATTAATTTCCGCTCTTATATATGCAAGCATAAATATCGCGGCATAATGTGCCAGATGATGATCGTAACTTGTCCATTTATAAATATAATTTTAAAATGGTGCCATAATAATAACATATAGTACTATGATAAAAGTTTACGGAGTCATTTACACAATTTTAAAGGCGGAACAATGTAAATAAAAAATAAGAAAAAGGCTAAATGGTAAATGCACTGTTATGGCAACAGTAACACCCTTGTCATCATTTTTTTTATGCTATAAGAGATTTAACACAACAAAGGTTACAAACCAATAATCTAGAACTAGAACTGTTCTTCAATGGGGAAAATCCTACTCGCATATTTGAAAATTATTATAGTCTGCAAGAAGAGAGAGAGTACACTTATCATATGCCGATATAAAGAACACTTTCAACTAACATTCTGTATTTTTACTTTACAAATTTACCCTCTTTCTTGATGTAAAACAAAGTCGACAAAGCAAGAAATTCAAAATTATATTCCCTGCCCCTTCTTTACTTTTCATTTTCTTTCTGTTCCCCTTTCCCCACTCATCAGTGTCCTTGTACTTCAACAAGAACCATGAACCATAAACAATAAAAAGTCGGGGGGAAGTTGAAATTTGGTTCTTTCAGAAAAAGAAAAGGAAGAAAAGAACCACTAGTTTGGTTGCTATAGCTGTACATGTCTATCCTTCAGCAATCCACTCACCTTCCTTTCCCAATGATATCACTAAGATTTGTTTCAGAGAAATTCGGTGGAGATATTGGATCAATCCCTGGACAAAGATTAATTGAAATGTCCTGATCACTTTTATTCTTCAGGTTGCCACTACTCACAGATTTAGTGAATGTTCTCGTATTTTCATACGAGAAGCCACAATGTATATCCTGAGGATCCCAATCACTCAAGTAGCTTGGTTTTGACATAACAACACTTACTTCAACATCCCCAGCAAGCATTGCCACAACACGTGACATTGTCGGCCGCAATGTTGGTGATGCTTGAGTGCATAAGAGGGCAACTCGTATAACTCGAAGAGCTTCATTTTCATCAAAACCCATTAAGCTTGGATCCACCAATGCCAAACTTTGATTATTTTCATGCAGAGACCAAGCCTAGAAACATGTGAAGAAAAGCAAGTTCTTAAAAGAGTCACCAAGCAAAGACAAAAAAGGAAAAATAATATGATGTATGTCTCTTTACCCATCCAAGAAGGTATATCTTTTCCTCAACCAAGTTGTTTTCATAATTTGGTATTCCGCTGAGGATTTCTAAAGCAAGAATTCCAAAGCTAAAAACATCAGCCTTCTCTGTAAGATGTCCACGCATTGCATATTCTGGTGCCATGTAACCACTGCAAGAAAATCAAATTTCTTGGTAAAAGTTTATTCCAGTTTTGTTTTATGATGTATGTCTCTCTACCAATTGCATGTTGCTCCAATTATTCTTTAATTGTGCATAAATTACTAAATATATTTTCTGTCAAATTCATAAATGGCTCCTTAGTGTACGACATGCATTCCAGCAAAAATTTAAGCAAGCAATTAAGAATCATCCAAGGAAAGGGTAAAAAGTAGTTACATGGTTCCTTTGACTCGAGTGCTGATGTGGGTTTTCTTTTCATCAAACAGCTTTGCCAATCCAAAATCTGATATTTTGGGGCAGAGTTCTGCATCAAGCAAAATGTTACTTGCCTTCACATCTCTATGGATGATCCTTGGCCTTGACTCCTCATGAAGATAGGCCAGTCCTCTAGCAGTTCCCAAGCATATATTAAAGCGGGTTGGCCAGTCAAGTCGCAAGCCAGTTTTTCCTGCATGAGCAGCTGAAATCTTAATGTATAAACTAATTCTATTAAAACTAGAAAAACTGTGTCTTCTTTTTCCTACCATTACTTATAGTAAGCAAAACACCAAATAAGAGACTTGACTACGTTGATTCTTTGTTAATATACAATTCCTACAATTGCTAAGCATGTGAAGTCTACATTATTCAATCAACAGCTTCATACCAAAGACTGCCTGATCAACGCTCTTGTTTTTAAGATATTCATATACCAACAGCCGTCTATTTCCTTCAATGCAACATCCGTACAACTTCACAAGGTTCCGATGTTGAACTGCAGAAATGGTAGCAATCTCCGTTATGAATTCACTCTTCCCCTGATTTGATGCAAGGGAAAGTAGCTTAACAGCTACTGTTCTGCCATCAGAAAGTGTACCCTATAAAGCACCAACAATCAGTAACAGGACATGTCCCCTCCTAGTAAAGTTAAGATTGTTAAATATCAACCAATTGATCATTTGATCATGATGTAAATGTTACCTTGTATACAGGTCCATATCCCCCTTCTCCAAGCTGATTTGAGGGACTAAAGTCTTCTGTGGCAATTCTCAATTCACTGTAACTAAAAGTCTTCGGTCTAGGGCCTAATCCAGAAAGCACTGAAAGTTTAAGCACAGCAAAAGAAATTTATCAGCTCTGTAACCATAATTTCTTTTCCTTTTCTTTTTTACTCAGTTATTTATGGATCAGGGTAACATGGTATTTTGGATTTTGCTATCTGCAATCCAAGTGATGAACTCTCTTTTATGCTCACCTGTTTCATAGATACATACATCTTGAGTTCAAAGGTTTAAGTCCACTGACTATTATTTTTAAGAACGTTCTGAAGGTGGATTAAAAGAAAAGGTACTTCAAGTTTTTCCCTTTCAGAAAAAAGAAAAAAGAATCAACTGGGTTTCAGTAGTATCAACTCATGTCCAACAGCTTATATTTTAATCACAGTGTCTTTGTAGGATTTGCATCCCTGATACTGTGGGAACCATTATTAAAATTCTTGAAGAATTCCAACATCTACTTTGTAAAATTTCCTTGGAAGGTGCAGCACTTTAATGTATTATTACTCTGTTTTGTTTATGTTTAAACACAAGAAACAATCTAGAAGGTTTGGCATTGGAAAAATTATAAAATTTACTTTTTTTTTCAATGCTCTTACCTTCCTCGTCAATACCGTCTGCTCGTCTTTTTATGTAAGAAATTGCAAATATTAATATGAAGCTGATGACTCCAGCAGAGACAGAAATACCAATGATCAATCCTTGCCTGCTCTTCTGCTGAGTACCCGGTGGTCTTCCGCTAACATCTGGTGTAAAACCTTGTACAGAAAACACAATTACCATTAGAAGTGAGGAAAAATAATCAGATTTTGAATTTCTTAGGCCCCATTTGTCATAGTTGTTTGTTTTGAGTTTTTTATTTATTAAAACGCGAAACAGTTTTTAATTTTTGATTACTATTTTTTGAAAACTATTTTTTCTCTAAAATTTATTTTTTTTTCGGTTCACAATGTGAAAAATTCTTCCATTTATCAAATTTCTTTCTTATTAAATTATTAAAAATTTTAGTTAATAATAAATTTTCTAAAAATCTAAAGTTTCAGACAAAATAATAAAAAATATTTGACAATTTAATTTTAAAATTTCAATGTTACAGTAACTATTCATTATTATGTTAAATACCCAAATATTATAATAAATAAGTAATACCAAATGACATTAGATATATATAGATAGAGAAAATAATAATAAATATAAAAATAATACTAAATAGAGAAGAGGTAGAATAAAAAAAGTTGAGAATTTGGATAGAAATAAAAATATATGCTTGTATATTTTGGATAAATAAATGACATTAGATTTATATAGATAGAGAAAATAATAGTAATAATAACAACAACAATAATTTTATGAGAATAAATGTTATAAAAATGAAAAAAAATGAGAAATGTAGAATTAAAAACAAAAAACACAATTCTATAAACCACTATTTGTCCTTTTATAAAATTTATTTTTTGTTTTCAAAACAGGTTTCTCAAAAACAAAGGAAAAAATTAAAAAAGTTTAAACAAACAGATTTTGTTTATCTTTTAAAGAAAAAAAACGAAAAATAAGAAACTTAATCGAAAACAAACTGCACCTTAATTAACAATATGTATTACCTGGAACAACATTCAAAGCTGAAATAATTGGTCCATAATTGCCCGGTATGGGAGTGCAGCATGTCCCCTTACCAGCCCAAAACAAGTGAATTTCAAGATGGTTATCAGAAACAGTAGCATTAAAATCCCTTGTAATTGCTATCTCAACACCACCTGCCTCCTTTGATATGTCAAAATCCTTCAACTCAAGGCTTCCCTGTAATCAATGAAGATATGAAAGAATGGTTTACCACTGTAGAAGCTTCATATCAGATACACGAATCATGCAATCTTCCCGTCGGAAATAGTATAAATTCGTGTTCAAAAACATATCTACCTGAATATAGATGTCAAAAACACGCCTACCAACACTCTCCCAAATTTGTGAACTTCTATGTTTCAATGAGGTTTCTGCAAATAATAAGCTTATGGTATAAGGCCCATTTTGAAGGCCTAGGCCATAGTATCTAATTGAACCAGGGGATACCCTCGAAGTCAGATAAAAATCTGGGGTGTTAGTGCTGGTCACTTGTGACAATGTGTCTTCAACATATGTTGGATTCTGTCTATCAGCAAACAAGCCGGTAATGCTGACTGCCCACTTTTCACTAGTGGTTACATCAAATGCTGCTGCACCCATGGATGAATTTTCAGCCTCATAAACTATGCCATTAGCTCTCATCTCTGGGCCACCGCACTTGATTGCAAAATTTGCATCTATAACAGTTCATGATGAAATATTGTTTTAGTTCCCAATTAACAAAGCTATCCCAACACACCAGGGAACACATAATGCCAGTTCAAAAGAGTTAAAAGAAAGAAAGTTAGATTTCCACACCTCATGAAATTAGATGAATTAGAACTTGAAATACTATTAGGGCTCATGCTTTGGAGTAAATTTTACTATAAAAACAAAACAGTATTTGTTGTTAATAGCTTCACGTGATTTGAAACTTTCGTTTTTTCTTCCTTTTTTTTTCTCCTTCCCTAAGTTAAAATTCCTTCTTCCACTTGTTTTAGGTTATAATGACGTTTGACACCTTTTCGTACTTCTAGCCAACTTCTTAAATTTTGACTAGCAATTAGCTAATACAAACATGGGCTAAAGTTATATTCTCTTCCAATAAAGTGGTATGTATGTTTTACTAATTTTCATGCATTATTTGATCCAAATATCATCTAGTCACATGTATCTATTATTTTACTAAAAAATTATGGTCTAATATGGTAGGCTGAGGCAGAGTTTTGAATTAAAATTTCAGTAATTGGTATATGTATATAAATAAACAGTAAAAAACAGAAACTGTAACTGAACAGCGCTGCTGCATGAATTTTTCAAGGCCAATAGCAGAACAGCTCAAAACAACAATAAACAATACTATACTATAATAAAATGTAATTTCAGGAAAAAAATTTAATAAACTTTACAAGATATCAGCAAACATTTTATAAAGCAACAAGCCATTTCTCATATTTTGTCTACTATTTCAAGGTAACTGGAGAACAACTCGCAGCAAAATGGGAAATAACATAACAGTAGCCTAAAATCCCATTACAAAATGGGCAATACATTTCAAAACAGCTTGTTATAAAAAAAACCATGATTATACTGATCAGCAACCAATTATGTTTTTGCATATTGTTCTGAAAAACACAGTAATATTTGGAATTCTAAGTATATTAAGTTTGATAGAAATGATCAGAATTCTCTTTCACAGGTCATCTCTATAATCCCATAAATCTAAACCTGGTCAAATTTTCAAGTTTAACTAATCCTTTCGGTTTTATCAAATTTGTTTGTATTTTACAATTGGTAGCAATATTATCCTACGGTAGAACTTATTTGTTGAAGCTTGTGCCTAGATATGGCTCTTTTACTGAATCTGTTTGCTGATAGGATTGGCAAGCAGGATAGGATTTCAGCTGTCGTCTGGGATCCACATCAATCTCTCTTACCTCTTTGATTGTTTTTTTTTTTTTGGTCAGTCTAAAAATCTTAGAATTTTAGGGGTTTAAATAGCTTCAATTAGGCCTCAATCATATTATACTGTCCAGCCTGTTCATTCATGTCAGTATATTAATTCAGAGCTCAGCATATGTGCATGCCTCATGCAACTGAATATAGCAGTATGAGATCAAACTAAAATTCACACAAAGTTTGGAATTCGTGGGAGCATTATTAAAAACAAAGACTTTAGCTTAATTTGTTGAATTCAAAGTTTGGTTAAAAAGTGCAAAAAAAAAAAATCAAAAAGCATATATTATCAGTAATAGTCATAGCTTATATACATAGAGCCAATTAATATTAAAAGATATATTGCCATTAGGTTACATGCCAATTCATCATGATTAACTATTACTTCTCAAAGATCATTAGTGACAAACCTACAACCAATTCAAAAGTATACGACATAGGAATCTCTCTCCTTCACTCTTTCACAGGAAGCAATACAATTTTACTATTGTTAGAATTCTGTAATTATTGGGATAGATTGCGCATATATTAGAAGGATACTAGGAGATTATTACGAGATATTAGGAAATTATTTTCCTTTTTTGAATTATTTTCTGTGTATTATATATACCCTAAACCGTATGTGAAAATTTATTAAACCAATTGCTTATTTCAAAACTTCTTCTTCTCTTTTTAACATGGTATCAGAGCCTACAGTAGTCTGATTATTTTTCCTCTCCTTATTTCTACAAATTCTCCTGTTTCCACAAAAAAAAACTCGACTTCAGTTCTGACCTGTTACGGCAACCTTATTGCCGCCTTGAAATCACCAATATTCCGAAGGAGTTGGATCTCACAACCACCGGAAATCAGTTCCCCAGCTTTCGGCAACCTAGAACCCGAAATTTCGTCGCCGGAAACCTTGCCGTCAACCGCCACACGCCGCCGCAAGGTTTCTGTCTCCGTTAGTGTGAGCCCTTTTCCTACGACCTCTCCTTCAATGGCCACCTCCGACCGATTCGCCTGAGTCCGGCCATCACTTTTCTAGTCACCCCCTGCACTGTCTCTCTCTCTTAAGGTATTCACAGCCTTTTTTATCCCTATTTAAGTACAAAACCTTCTCCCAAATTCAAAAAAAAAAAAACATGACTAACAATACTCTAATTAAACCACTCTTCTCTAATCCACCTATTATCACTACTGTGAAGCTTCTAGGCAATAGCAATTATGTTTCTTGGTTGTCTTTTGTTCAATTATGGCTTATGGGATAAGGGTATGATGATCATTTCAGTAAAATAGCTGCTGATATTTCGGAAAAAGATAGGACGGCATGGTTTAAAATTGATGCACAATTGTATAGTTTGTTATGGCATTCTCTTGAGCCTAATTTGCTCCCCTTATTTCAATCCTGCAAAACCTGTTGTAAGGTGTGGACCAAAGCCAAGACACTATATACCAATGATATACAGCGAATATA
>CANUEX010071862.1:0-12447 GCA_948099535.1 Jatropha multifida | reverse complement strand
ATATTTTATTTTACTCCGCAGTTAGGATGCTTAAATAAATATTGGTTTGTAATAGAATTATCATGTGATTATAAATAAATTGTGGAGTGTAAATGACTATTTGGGAGACTGTATAATAGGAACAGTTTGAACATATTATGAGAAATAAATATTTGTATGAAAAAAAAATATTTTTATTATATGGATATGGGCCCGAGCTACGAATAGTACTTAATACTAATGCTGGGTCAGAACTATTAACTCTGATTGTCTTATGAAAAAAAAAATGTCATAATATGGGCTTACTATTTCGATAGACAAATGATAATAGGGATGGTTTGTGATAGTTTAGGCTTAGTACGGGCCTCGGGTGCCTTAAGCTTACCTAGGTCCTAGTGCCGGTCCGGCCCACGGTTTTGGGTCATGACAGTTATATTTTAAGAAATGATGTTTTTATGGATTTTAATTTTATATTTATAATTATTAAAAAAATTTGATATGAGTGTTTTTAATGTAAGGCAAAAATAAATAAAAAGTCAATCATATTAAATTAAATCAATTATTTATTTATAAAAATCAAAACAAATTCAATGGTTAAATTGGCCTAAAAAGTGAAATTAGATCATTTTTATCATTTTATATAAATTCAAGGATTAAATTGACCTAAAAGGTCAAATCTGACCATTTCATCCTGCTAAACAAGTTTAGGGGCCAAATTGGACTTTATTCCTAAATTAAATAAAACGGATCCATCTCGTCTAAAACCCCATGTCTCCTGGGCCTGGCATTTTGTGTTGGGCAACTGGGTATCATTCCAAGCCCAATATCGGAATCTTAACATCGACCCCATTATTACTCTTTGTAAAGGAGAAGCAAACAACGGAAAAACAGGGATTAATGTTCATTTGGGTTTCTAAGGTTTTGATAGGGAAAGATAGTTGACAGATTGTTATTGCTGAGGTCAACGTGAAAGAAAAAAACCATTGAAGGATGAAGAGGAATTTTTAGATGATCGAGAAAAGGAATCAAAGAAGAGAAGAGTAGAGAAGATAAGCTCACTCGGCTGAGTGAGTCGTAGAAGGAGAGAAGTATTTGTTTGGATCGTCCTCCACAGGAGAATCATTCAAAATACAGAGCATTTCGATCATGTAACAACCCACAACCTTGAAAAGGTTTGCAGACTTTCAGCCAGGTACTAATGCATGCGATTTTCTCAATACCCGAGAGCCAACTTCCCTCTTTCCTTGTAACACTGGACATTATCTGTTGTCTTTACAAATTCTTTTATGAAAAGACTATTATTTGCTTAAGACATTAAAATCAAAGAAGCAAAATTTGCAAGCTGGAAAACAAAAAGCAAGCAGCTTTGCTTCTTTAAGTAAAAGTGATTGATAAAATACTGGCTAATCACATTCGTGTAAATGCCAACAAGAGGGCCGAGAAAGAGTTAGAGCAGAGCTTTGAGGCAGTTCTTCTAAACTACGTCATGGATTTTGGAACGCAGATCTCCCCGTAGATAGTTCCATCAGCCAAAGTCACTCAACTAAAATCCATTTTTATTGAATTTTCTAGTTTTCTAGGCTTGTGATTGTGCAATAAAAAGAAAAGACGAAAAGGTGAAGCTTTTGGAGCTATGTTTCTGGGCAACATGTGCTTGTTTTCAGTGACTGATTGTTTTATTTCCTTCGCTGGGACTGGGGGTTCCTTTCTTTTCAAGAGGGAAGTAGAAAGTGCCAGAGACTTATTCCAAACGATGTCGTTGTACTGTCTTAAACATGGGCGGGCCACACGTGTTGACCTCTTGCTATACGTGGCATCCAATGACGATCAATCCCATTTCTAAGTGACTATACCTTTTCTTTTATAATTTGAAACTCTTTTATGACTCTGTGAAGCTGTGAATTCCAAGGAAAGATGAAGATATTTCATATCCCTTGCTTGGAAGATAACTACGCATACCTGTGAGTGAATTTCTATTTCAGTATTAGTTGACAAATGATATTTGTTTGAATTGGGCTTTATTTTATTTTTTCGCAGAATCATCGATGAGGGCACTAAAGAAGCAGCAGTGGTGGATCCTGTTGAGTCCGATAAGATTCTTCAAGCCGCCAATCAGCACGGTGTCAATCTCAAGTTTGTTCTTACCACTCATCATCACTGGTAAAGCTCCAATTTTAGTTCGATTAATTAGTTTCTGATGTTACTTGATGAATGTTAACATCTGTTATACCGAGAACGTTGTACTTTCGATGTTTACAAGTTTTTATATATGTATGATAGGGATCATGCTGGGGGTAATGAGACGATGAAGCAGCGGGTGCCTGGGATTGAGGTCTATGGTGGTTCCATCGACAATGTCAAGGGTTGTACCCGTAAATTGGACAACGGTGATAAATTCACTCTTGGGTCTAGTACCAATATTTTGGCTCTTCACACTCCTTGGTATGCCTTTTATGCTTTGTCTGCCCTCCCGACGTTACCCTTACCCCTTGCAAGCTTTTCCTTCTATAAAATTCCTTGCCAAAAGAGAGGGCCTTTTCTATAGTTAGCTGTTGTGAGGAAACTTAAGAGTCAAAAACAGTTTGATTTTATAGGCCCTTTACTAGTGTTTAGTGCACTAGCTTGAGGCATAAAGACTGGTAGTTGTAGCCTTGACTTAAGATTTCATTTCCATTTCGCATGCACAACACGTGGAAATGGCCACCTCAGTCTCTGTGAACTTATTATTTGTTAGAATTCTAGCTTTGTTCTTTATTTCCTTTTTACCCAGCTATGGCATTTGTTTTTATCATTTTCACTTCCTATTTCAGTCATACCAAAGGTCACATAAGTTACTATGCGAGTGGCAATGAGGGAGAGGATCCTGCAGTTTTCACTGGTGACACCCTAGTAAGTTCAGACAAATGATCTTATTTTTCATGCAAACAAGCTTTTATCAAATACCTAATATGAATTTGTGTTTTGGTTGCAACATGAAATGCCGTTGCTTTTCTCTCTCATTTTATTTTTTTTGGGTTGGCAATATGAAATGCAATATGAATTTGCAAGGGATATTTCTTCTGCTCTTGTTACTTGATACATCTGACAGGATATGTAGGATACGAACTTGCAGTATGCAACTTTTCTCCATGCTGTATTCTCGAGCCATCTGTAGTTTAATCCGCCTAGATCATCCCTTTAAAAATGTTTTCATTCTAATAATACAATTTAAGCAATTAACGCTTGTAACTTATTTGATGTGCAGTTCATTGCTGGTTGTGGGAAATTTTTTGAAGGCACAGCAGAACAGATGTATCAATCACTTTGTCTAACATTGGGTTCATTGCCAAAGCCTACTCGGGTCTACTGTGGCCATGAGGTAATGACTTTTCAAATTTTTGCTTTCATTTTCTCACATGGATGAAAAGATAGAACGTTCTCTCTATCAATTTATTTTAGAAGTATGTAGAACTTCATTCATATATCAGGTTATTTTTTATATTATTGCAATTCTGATCTTTCCCTATTTTGCCATATGGTTTTCCTTATCCATTGGAAGTTTATCATGATGTTAAGTGATTTAAAAATGTTCAACAAAAGAGGAGGAAAAAAAAAAGGATAATTTACCAAATCAAATTTGAAGCTTTTTTAAGGATCATGGAGGATTTATAAGAGTTTGTTGCATTAGCTTATTCTGTGCTGTTGGCTGATGTGTGAGTGGAAAATGTAATAGCAAGAAGAGGCAATTTGCCTCCAGCACTGTGAAAATTCATCAATGTGATGTATTACAAATCTGGATATGGGAGTGATCTAATGGCTAGTTGAACCTAGTTTGCAATGGAACATTATATTTAATCATTTGATAGTTGTCATTCTAGTTATTGGAAGATGTGCCTCAGAAGAACTAAATTTCTGATCTTCACTAGAAATAGGAGTGTTTTTTGTTCTTGGCTTGGTTTGTATCTTTGCTTCTCTTATGTAGATGTTAATCTAACATCTGTTATCTTGTTTCTCCAGTACACAGTCAAGAACTTGCAATTTGCTCTGACAGTTGAACCAGACAACGTGAAGATACAGCAGAAGCTATTATGGGCTCAGCAACAGCGGCAAGAAGGGCTCCCCACCATTCCCTCAACTATTGAGGACGAGTTGGAGACAAATCCATTCATGCGTGTGGATCTTCCAGATATTCAGGTTCACTTTTCTTTGACAAGATTTGCATTCTAATCATGTTAAATAGCATTTCACCGTATGAATCTTATTGAAATTAATATAACATTATGACTCAAGAACTAGAGTTGTAGCCATTTTCGGTTGGTTGGTTATATTCCTGTACTTTCATGTTCTTTCACTAATTCCTGAATAGTGATTACTCTTGTTATATATGACAACTAGCTTTATTATACAAATGTTTCCTTCATTCACAGGCAAGGATGGGCTGCCAGTCTCCTGTACAAACAATTCAAAAAATAAGGCAGTTGAAGGACAATTGGAGAGGCTAAATCAGGATGTTCGTGTCCATTTCCTTTTCCTTGGCACATGTAGCAAAAGCTTGTAACTATGTGAAATTAGCTTGTCTTTGTGTTTATTGGCTTGAATTCGAAAGTTGATCTGTATGTTTCGTGTTTGGCATGAAATGACTTTACATATTGTTGAATGATCGCTGGCAGCCAACAGATTTCCTCTTCTGCTCTCCTTTTTCCCTCTTGACTGTGGACAACATATGATATATTTATTCTGCTCAACCATGGGGTGTCTTTCTTGCTGGCTGGGGGTGCAATTCGGATAACGGACCCTACAGAAAACAATCTTCTTTGGTTTCAATTTGAGTTGCATTTTTGGGCCACAGAATAGAACTCTTTAAGTGATCCAGTTACTATTTCAAGCCCACTGTAAACGGAGTAGTAAAATCTTGTTGAACAATCTCTTGATTTCTGGATTGTAGTAATGAACATATGGAGCCTGAGCCGGTCCTTTCGTTTCTTGAAGGACTTCTTGGATCTCTCTCATAGCGTCTCGAGCCATGGTTCGACGAGTTTGCGCGTCAAATTGTTCTAATTTTTTTTCTCCATTTTATATAGAGAGAAGATTTCTGCACTGTTCAGTATCCAAGAAAACTTACGTTGTTTTTAACAGTTTATTAACATTGGATTAACCAGAAGTTACCAAGCACCAAAAGCACAAAGAAAACATGTCACAGAGGAAAGAATTGGATGCGTTACGCTATAGCATGGATCGACTTGTGCAGGCTTAAATTTTCTATTGAAGAAAAGTGATCAATTGATGAAGCGGTAGTTTATTTCTTGCTGTTTCTATAACATCTCTGCCGTTAAATTACAGACATGGATTCTGATGGTGTAGCTTGGACTAGTTTGGGGGGTTAATGGTCAAAACGTAATACATATATGCTTCCCACCTGGGAAGCTTATTGGATCACACAGATTAGTGCTCTATCAAAACCACAGAATGGAAAAAGATTGCCGCATTTGCTTGTTTTCACTTGAACACTCTCATTTATTGTTCATTAGTTTCATATCAAGTCTCCACTGCACACTTGAACCAGCAGAAAAAATAAGTGAAAAAAAAAAATCAAGTTTAAGGAGAAAATTAATTGTTTGATTGCATAACGAGATGTTATATATATACCCTGAAAGTTAACAATAATAAGAGAGGTGGAAGCAAGTGAGAATATGGAAGTAATGGTCGTTTTGCATGTGGGTGTGTCTGGCCCTAAACGTAGTGGGATCCACATGAAGTCTAGCTATGGGTGGCCAAGATCATGACTTTGCAAAAGTTACTCGTCCATAGTCCATAGTAAACAGTATGGTGATGGCAAATAAGACCCGATAAGAGGATATTGCACCAATCCCTTCATGTGTAAAAGTGTGGTCTCCACGAAGGCACTCTCAGTGATCGCAGAGAGAGGGGTACTAACTACTAAAGGACTTTGAATTCAGTGCTATTTCTCAGAGTCAGAGAGTCTTTCAGTGAAAAATAATTAATAAAGAATGTGCTCTCTGATCAAAACTATTTCAGTGTGTTTATGTGTTACCACTGTAATGCACTCATCTCATTTTATCAGACCCAATTCGCATTCTTTTATTTAATCTTTTTAACCTCACATCTAAATTCATCCATTTCAAGGCTTTTCTCTCTCAACTTGCGACATCAATTTACAAGGACATTGCCCAATTCTACCTTCTCAAAGAAAAAGATAACCTCTGTTCCATCACCTGTATTAAGACAAGGTCAATGCATTTGAACTTTCACAATCCATTAAGCTGAATGAAAAAATTTACCTGCAGTTAACCTGAGTATTCATATAAGAATAAGGGTTGCATAATAATACAACCTCCGAAATCTGTTGTTTGATAATGAATCAGATTTCACTTCTTGCGCACCGTTCCTTTTTCATGCTCTCCAATAGAAACATGAAAATATCCTAGCATTGCACAGTTGTCGCGACAAAGCTTTCTCTATCTATCTCAACTACGCTAATGAACTCGCTGATGGATAAGATCACCAAGAAGATCCATGGTCAGGATTCTTCTTCCTCGTTGGATTCCGATGATGACAAGCCCTTGAAGATCGACGCGGTCAAATAGAAGATATTTCTTCTCTCTCGAACTTAGAATAGAGAAACCCGTTGACAATTTCTTGGTTTGTCGAAATAAACAATTAAAGTTCCTCTATTTTTTAAAAAGTAATGTAACCCTAAACCTGGAAGGTTTGATGAATTATCTCCTAATTAAATATTTCGAATTTTAAATTTTGTAAATATTCAAAATGGAGCGCTTTGTCCTCTGACAGCGAGCCAGTAAAAAGAAAAGATATCATAGTTATTTTAAAGAAATTTAAATATTAATTTGTACATAATTTGAACATATAGTTAAATTTTACCCAACGATACAATGCGTATTTTTCTGGTCCCTACTGTTCTTCATTTCTGTATGATTAGTTACATGCTTCTTTAATCTGGTAAATAAGGCAAAGTTTCAGAAATATAAACTTGGGCAAAGTTGTCAAATTACCTAGAAGTAATTCAACTTAGTGTAAATAAATAAACGCTTAGGTACTTATAATCAAAACGGATGAAGTTAAAGGACTTATGTGCTTATATTTTATATATATAAGATTTTTATTTAACTTTAATGTATTCATTTTAGTTTTTCTTTTTTTGAAAAAATTTTCATTTTAATTGTTAGTTTGGTCTTTAAGATAGGTTAGTCTTTGAAATATAGTTCTCGCCAAAATTTATATCTGAATATGTTATCAAAATTGAATTTAAAATTTAAAAAACATCTTTCTTTGAATTTTACTAAATAAAATAAAGTAAATTTTATGTATATCTAAATATATATTATTCATTAAAATTTCACATTTTATTTTGAGAATTTTCTAAATTTACGTTGTATGTAGGACTTTAATCTTCAATTTTTAATTTGTCCACAAAGCATATTTTTTTAAGATAGATATTTAACTTAAATTAAATTAAATAATAGTTATAAATTACGAATTTTTTTCCCTTTACTGCAAGTTTCAACCATTCATTCTCTCATTCATCGTGTGAAAGTGAAACATATGTTCTTTCTTTCACTTTTGCAGTAAATGCCTTACAGTTTACACCCTTGTATTGCATTTCTGCCACAGAATCCAACACCCCAGTCAGTAAAAGAAAGAAAAGAAAACACTCCCTCTCTCTCTCTCTCTCTCTCTCTCCTCTCAAGATTTATCAAGATCTGGGCGTCACTTTCCTGTCTGACTCTCATGACGACAATGACCCCTCAAATCCCCCTCTCATAAAGATCAACTTCTCTTCCTTATATTGTGCAAACCTCTTTCCTCTCTTTTATTTTCTATTTCTTTTCTTTCCATTTTTCATCAAATGCAACTCCAGCTTCTGTCTCATTAATTATTTCTTGCCCAGTTGCAGTTATAATGACACCATATGTACATATATATACCATAACTTAAGATTTAGGGTTACCCTTATGAATATATATATATATATATATATCTGCTAACTTGAATTAATTGTGTGTGTGTATATATATATATATATATGTGCATATGCTATTGTCTGTGACATTGAATAATTAATTCACAGATTCTGTCATCCTTTTATTATCTGATACATAAAAGCTTTCTGCGGATGCTTGCAAAAGAAATCCAAAGGTAAACCCACTAATTTATCTACTTGATATCTCTTTATTCATTTTAATTTTGCTTTGTCTTTAAGATGTTTATAATACAAACTATATTTGGTTTCTTGAATCTTCAATTACTTGATCTCGTCTCAAGGTAGAAAATTGATTTGACTTCACACACACACTTGATCTTCTATAGTTATAATAGCCTTTGGAAGATTAACTGGACTTTTGAAGTTCATTTTTCACGCTAATTTTAAGATTTATGTTGACAAGAAACTAAAATAGAATAAGTTGAGTTTTCTTTCTTGATTTAGGTGTTTGACTTATTGAAATCCATTTTCAGTGGCATATATATGTACTTTGCCTCTTATCAAATCAGTTTCTTGGGTTCTTTGTTTTTTCTTTTCTTTGTTCTTTTTATATGATATTGTGAGCAGGCACATGAGAGTATACAGTCGTAATGGATGGGAGTCACTAAAATTACCATTATTGTCATTTTGGTAAGCAGTTGCTTTCTCGTTTATGTCTGTACAGTACTTCTGCCAATAATTAATTTGCTCCCGAATAAGGAAATGAGAATTCATGAACCACTCTTGCTATCGCATTTGCATGTCTGTGCTTTGTCTTTTTAGTTTTTAAGTTTTTTCAGTTCTTTCATGATTTTAAATCTATGCCTATTTAAAGAGTTGATGATTCTCGAACTTTAGTTACTACGGAAAGTAATTTGCCATTAATTAGGTAAAGTGGTTGATCACCATTTGCACATATAGTTATAACTTCAAAGTGCAGAGTTCAAGAGAAAATTGCCTAATGAGTCTGGAAGTTTTAAAACTTGAGAGATTTCTACCGGAGTTATTAGGTTCAAAACCTAAATAGGATGAAACTTGAAAGGAGCTAGTGTAAAAGGGTGAGGTTATTACGGTAGTCTTTTGAACTCTGATGTAGTAACAAAGATTGTAGCTAGTTAGAATGAAAGAAGAAATGGTGTGAGAGAGCTTCCTTCAGCCCACTCATGGATAAGGGTAAAGGGGCTGAAGTATCTGCCGACTCATTCATTCAAGCACAAGTAGACGACAAAGGTATAATCGCTACTGTTTTTAGCTACTGTGATTGTGTGAATGATGCGGGAGATAATTTTGCATCCCTCCTTTTCTGTGCTTGGACTGAAGGGAGCTCCGTCTTTCCATTGCCTTTTAAATCTCTTTTTTTCCCCGTTTCTTTTGCAAAATGGATCAGCATCAAGTTATAGCTTACTTAATTGATTGCTGTACTATCATATATTGTATAACAGTACATAATACATTGCCACAGCGCAAGCCAGCTCATCATGTTCTTCCTTCTTCCATCTTGCAAGTACTGATTCTTTTCCACCACATGACTGGTAATGTTTTTACACACATATATAAATATAGAATAGTACATGTCTGACACTTATGCTTTAATGCTTTGCAGGGACACAAACACACATCAAGAAGTACCTAGAAATTAATGGGCATGACTGTTGGTTTCTACTATGTTTTGCATAAAACTCACTATATTTTTCTCAGGATAAATGTATATAGAGTGCAGTGGCATAGATTTTCTTTCTTTTCGTATCTTCCTCATTTCTTTTCTGCTAGCTTCTATATATAGTTACTATTTTATAAACTTTCTGATGTAATATATATTTGTATGCAGTTAGTTAGTTCCTTTTGCCTTTTCTTTTTTTTTTTTTAATAGTTTTCCTATTACTTCAGGCAATGCAAACAGTGTTGATGATAAGCTGTCAGCTGGTATTTTGCATATGTGTAATGTGTGTTCTTGTTCTTTTATTATTTATTGGTGCATATATTTATATGTATATTAATTTGTCGTGTCTGCGTGTTTTGTTTGGATTCCAGCTCAAATAGGAAGCAGTGGCAGTGCGCGCAGTAGTGAGCAACATGCGGCCTCCTCCTCTCGAAATTCGGACTTTCTCATCTTTTCTTGAAGGGGTTTTCTTGATTGTTACTGTTAATTCATTGAACCAAAAGTTTCTGGAACTGCATACTTTAATACCTAGTGGTGCATTTGAAGTACTGAAATCGATAAACATAATTGAATAGTATTATAAATGTCTCGTTGATCATCTTCTTTGTTCTTCGAGGGGAAATACCCTTTTTTTAAAAAATAAAAAAAGATTCATTTCAAACTGCCCATTATAATTAATTAGGTCTAGTTGCAGTAGCTTCCACTTCTACTTAAATATAAGTGCTTTGTATAAACTTTAAAGCTTAAACTTGACCGTTTGATTATGTTTGGAGCATCTTTCATCAGATACTTTTAACTTTTTTATGATTGTTTATTATGCTGCGTTGCGAAGCGACCATTGGAACATGTGATATATTGCTAAATATGGAGAATCATAAGGCTATATATGCTCTTAGCTTTCTTCCTGATTTAGCAAATTCAACTTTGTTCTTCCAGTACGCATAAAGATCTTAATATTAGAATTGCCTAATTCGATTCGATATAGTCATAATTAAAATTCATCGCCTCTCCTTGTAAGTGTATTTAGTGAGATTAAATTTAAAAATTCTTTCCACGTGTTCAGTTTGTATTACCAACTGAGCTACAATTAATAAATAATTTTAGAGCGTTCTTTCCACGTGCTCAGTAAGTGTTCTTGTTGAATTGGCACTGTCGAGTGATTGTGTCCCTAATTTTCCTTCTTCAAGCCTAAATCAATAGTACTATTAAATATGTTATATTCTTCAATGCCTAGGTTTTTTTTTTATATTCTTCAATATTTTGATGTCTTTTTTGTTCCTACTTGGCTTTGACTCAGAAAAAATATCTATTTAATTCTTTCATTGTTATTAAATTTATGGTATTATTATGTTTGGGCCACAATACATAAATTTAGCACCTTCAATTTTATTATTTTAATTTTATGGCATTTTTAATTTTTGAAGAAAAATTATTGTGTCCTTAAAATTATGAATTTTGATAATAATATACATTTTTTTATATTAATAATAATAGTTTTTAAATATTTAGCTTTTATATCTGATGTGTGACTAATTCAACTTTTAAAACAATAATTTTCACAATTTCTAATTATCTAAATTAAAATATTAAATGCTTTAAAGTAAAAGCCGAGGATATTATAAAATTAAGGAAAAAAAATTAATATGTGATTTTATATATTATGCCATTCTATTTCCCTCGACTCACTGTACAAATTGACATATAAACCTTAAAAAAATTTAGTGGCACATTCAACATACTTCAATTTGTGAATTACTTTAAAAAATTTTAGCAATTGAATATAAATTCAATTAGTGGAATACTTTATGCTTCCTTGAAAAATGTAATCAGAAGCATAATACCCTTTCCAGAATAAATGGAAAAGAAAGAGAGAATGGGTCTATAGACCCATCCACCAGAATTGGGGAATTGGCCCTCTGTAAGCACATATGAGAGGATGATCTTTGTGAGAGGAAGACTCATTGAGAGATTAATTAGGTGACGTCGTCCATCAATATCCATAATGTAAATATTTTTAAATCACATCTTAATTTTGCATGCCGTTGTTTGACGAAACTATATTTATATTTCTTGCTATTAATTTTTTTATGAAATACGACTATCTTCATTATGTATTTATTTTTTTATTTATATAATATTAAAATATAAATTTTATTTAAATTAAAATAATACAAGTAGTTAATATATATTGTACTTTAATGTACAAACTACTCATTATAATGATTATTCATATACTTAATTCTATTTTTATATAATCAAGTGGTCTCAAAATAAAGTTCAACCCAATCTATATATCTAATATTTTAGTTTCTAATTTATAAATGCAGATTTTTAAAATAAATCTTAATAGATGCCCAAAAAGAAAATCAAGTCATCATTCAATCTTCAATCATTGTTTTTAACTCTAAATTAATATCTATACACAATTATAATGAAAATTAATAATAAATTATTTTTTACTGTTAGGTAAAAGAAAAAAGATGAAAGAATGGTTTGAATTAATAATATAAGTCACTTTAGTATAATACCCTAAAATTTTTATTTCGAAATATTTCCATTTAAATTGTAAATTATTAGCCAATAATATTACACCACGTAATATTATCGGGACCGAAAATCATTTTGATTCGTCCAAAAATTTATCGAGTAACCATTAATCAAATAAAAATCAGACCAATATTTTTTTTAGTGGACCGAATTAATTTAAATTAGACCCGAGTCGGATATTTTTGAAAAATACTGTGCGTTACTATTTTTTTCTTCCCAACAATCTACTTGGATGGTTTGTTTTTATTTAATAATTTAAAACTTTATTATTTTTGTTTTTTTT
>CANUEX010071784.1:0-12264 GCA_948099535.1 Jatropha multifida | reverse complement strand
AGCATTAAAACTATCCACTAACATAATAGCTTTTGGAATTGAACAGTTCAGTAAGCAACACGAAGCATGAATACACTGTACAAGAGCATGCATCACTTTCTCATTCTCCATACTTACCTCGCATCCCCATATACATGCATATCCCTATGACTCAAATGAACCTTAGTTGGTAACAAATTCCTGTATGCTCTCCATATAAAATGAACAACTTTTGAGGGAATATTTAGGACCCAAATATATTTCCAGATTCGATAATCACCCAGTCTATAACCTCCAATAGTATCCTCCATAATAAGATGATAAGCACTTCGCACCTCATACCCACCCGCCTTGGCCAATGCCAAAACAGTTCATCTTCAGTTCGTCACGGCTTAGCGGGAATTTGAGAATACAGGCTGCCTCATCTAGGTAAAACAAACCATACACTAAGTCCACATTCCAGTGAGAGCCATCAATCACTCATTTTCAGATCCTCAAAACCTGCAACACAAGGAGAGGTAATAAAAATGGAATGGTCAAAAACAACCTAAGGATCCTTTTAAACACTAATGCACTTGCCATTGCCCACCCTCCACCTAACACCTTTATGAAGCACCTCTTTGGCCTGCACTAAGCTCCTCCATAAAAAATTGGGATTAGTCCCTAAAACTACTCCCATAAAATCCCCCTCAGAAAAAATATTTTGCTTTGAAGGTACGTGCAAGAAGAGAACTGCTATTAGTCATGATTTGCCAACCTTGCTTGCAAAGAAAGCTAAATTAAAGCTAAAAAGACATCTAAATTTCATACCTCCACCATACTTGGGCACACACAATCGATCCCAACTAAGCCAATGAAGGCCCCTCCTATCTGCGGTTTTAAATCCCCACCAAAATAGGTTTAATAATTTTTGTAGCTCGTCACACATAATCACCGGCAAAAGAAACACTCCCATAACAAAGACAGGTAAAGCCTGTTCCGCATTCTTAATTAAAATCTCCTTGCTTGCACGAAACAAAAATTTGTTCTTCCACCCTTGGGTCGCCTTCCACAACCTATCTTGAATAAACCCAAAATTTCCTTGTTTTTCCTACCAATAAGAGATGGCAGACCTAGATAACAACTATGCTTTAAAGGCTCAAACACACTAAGAGAAGCACAAATATTCTGACATAAATCCATACCCACATTAGTGCTAAAAAATATACTAGACTTGGAAAAATTAATTGTCTGGCTAGAAGTAGTCTCATAAATATTCAAAATTCTTGTAAGCTCGTTACTTACTCCCATGGATGCCCGAAACAATAAAAAATTATCATCGGTGAAAAATAAACGAGAGACACTCAGTGTCGTTCTTGTAACTCGATTAACAAAAAATCAAAAATTTTTTACTTGTATAGAAATTTTCAATTTTATTTATATTTTATTAGTTGATGAACAATATCATTAATAATAATTTAGTCACATCATAATTAGGGAATATTAGGTTCCTAAAACGCTAATGTTAAGTTTATGAATTGATAAAATACTATTGAAGACTTTAATTTTATTGGTTAAAAAATAAATATAGTTTAATTTAATTTGATTGAATGTATTAATTTCATATTCGATTATAAATTTCATTAGAAAATTTAATCTAATTTTAAATAGAAAATTGTCCAATTTTTAAAAAATAAAATTAAATTAAAAATTATAATTGTAGTTATTGACATTATTAAAAATTATATAATTCAAAATTGTCAATTTTATCCTATGAAATAAGAATGCAACGTGATAACATTACAATATCAATTTTTTTTATGCAGAGTATCATAAAATCTTTCAGTATCATATTTAGTCCTATTTTAATAATGATATCCATTTATTATTTTTATTATATTAATATTATAATGTAATTCTATTATAATTAGAAATTTGATATATCATACCACTATATATATGTTTAGTTTTAATTATTTTTTATTATTAAGAATTATTACATCAAATTTTTGCTAATTTGAAATTATTGAATTTACGATCATGTCTTTTTCCTATAACAAGTATAATTTTATTATATAAATTGATACTAAAATATCTACATTTAGTGTTGTATGTATTATTAACCATGTATTGATTTTATATTTTAATTCTCTCTATTTACAAATTAATAAAATAATTTTTATTTATGTTTCTTATAGAAAGTCATTGTTTTGAATTAAATACGTTATTTTAAACTAGAATCATCTACAACCAAAAGAAAATTATTCAAAATATTAGATATTAAGATTTGCATAAAATAAAAACTAACGCATTAATTATGTTAGGATAAAATTGCATTACAACTCTGGTCTATTAAATTAGTAAGTATAAATTATATTTAGACATACTGTTAATTGCTTTAATTAATAGAAACATAAATTAGTAATTATATTTTATTCCTCGCTTATAAGAATTTCAAGAATTATAAAAAAAATGATAGTTAGATTTGTCCTTTTAATTTCAATTTTAAACAGAATTTAAATTATTTTATTAATTTAAAATATTATTATATTTCAATGATGTATTAATATAATATGAAACAAGGTGATGTTGATTAATTAAAATGAATAATTTTTTAATGAAAAACTTATAATTTGTTTGAAATTTAGCCAACAATGTTCTTTTATATATATATATATACACACACCAATTAATAGCAAAACAAAAAACATAATTAAATAGCACATTACCTGCGCATAGATAAAAACTGAACCAAACAAAATTAAAAGCTAAATCAACGTATATATTCATAAAACAAGATCCCAGGTTCGAGTACTAAAAGCTGTTAAATTAGTAGAAATTAAATAGAGATTTACAAAAAAAATACACTAATATATATATATATATCGTGGGTTACTTGTGCGTTAAGAGATCAATAAAAGTTAGACATTTTAGTGAAAACAAAAATTAACCGTGCATTTGGAGCTTGACCTATTCAGTCTCCACCGCCCGTCCATTCCTGTTTATGTATTTGCAAAATGATGATCATAATATTTTCTGCTTATATATTCTTGATAATACAGAAATGATAAATTGAGACACGGAGAAGACGAGGAAGACAAAAGTAAAGAAATTAATAAATCGGTGATAATCATTCAATTTGAATCATTTTTCTCATTTTCATTCTATTGCTTAAGGAGTTGAAAGTATTTAAAAATTCAGTATTCGATTCAAACGGTCATTCTGCAAATGATATAAATAAAAAAAAATCAAATAACATAAAAAGAAATTCAAATTATATAAACTAAATTGAAAAGAAAGATAAAAAATGTTAAATTAAAAGAAATCCCTAAAAAGAAAAAATTAGAAAGTTGAATTTTTGATAAATTATTTATTCATTAAACTTTTCTAGGTCTATTTTCCCTTCTCTGGAAAGGTGTAGATATCATCCGTCGCAGGCCAAGCGGTCCAATTTCTGTCGAACTCTCATGTTTTGAATTTTTGATTATGGTTGATGCGCTGCTCACCAGTAGCTAGTTGTTAATTTAATTTTATTCAATTATTTAGTAGATATTAGCAATCAGCGGAGTAGCTGAGTGAGGTAGAGGGGCACGTAACGGCAGGATGGGGCTGACAGCAGCAAGGGCTGGCGTAATTGGAATCTTAGCAGCCTTCATGACTGTAACGGTAATCAGCGTCGCTGAAGGGGAGCGTTTTAACACCACTCCTTCACCGGGCGGTCAATTTTGGTCATCGGCAAAAGAGGAGTCTGATCTTATGCTCAAGGCTGAACCCGACAAAGATTCCTCCGCTGCTGTCGCCGTCAATGACCCTGACGGCCTTGACGGTGGCTTCTCTTCTCTAGATGGGATGTTACGGTGGGCCATTGGTTTGTATCTAGCTAACTGTACAATTTTTTTTTTAAACGCATTGGATTGCAGCAACAGCAGTGTATTTTACAATATTTGAAATGTACAAGGAGGAACAATTTCTTTTTTACTTGGGAGAAAAAAATCTGCTATACGAAACTGGAAACAGTAGTTGGATATTACACTGGTAGTTTGCTACTCGTTTTTTATTTTTTAAATCTTTTTATGGTGTCTGAATTGGGATATTTTGTAGGTCAGTTTGTTACGCTTTTTAGTTATGCATAAACATATGACTGCATCATCTATGTCTTTAATGAATCAGGTCATTCCGATCCAGAGAAGTTAAAGGAAAGTGCGCAAGATGTCCAGCGCCTGTCTCCTAGTGAGTTGAAGAAGCGTCAGATGGAATTTAAGGTTAGCTTTCTGTGGCGGTCTTCAATTTGCACTTTTGATCTTATAGTTCCTGAATGTAGATTTTTTATAATGTTGTCTGATATGTTTTATAGCTTAATGAAATTGCTCGCTTCTTAAGGTGTTAGGAAGTGATGATAGGGGATGGAATTAGCTGTAGCTTGATTTTTTACTTTATTGGTTAAACTGTTCTTTTTAGCTAGTTAGTTAGCACATCCAATGTTGGTAGTTAGCCGAGTTGGTTGGACATATTTCCACTAACCTTTCTAAGCAAGTATCATCAGGCCACTTCCAGTTTTGTTAGAAATCTTTTTCAGAAATAATATCGATGTTCTCTTCTTTTGTTAAGAGCAATTGCTACTGAAATTTTATCAGCCACCAACAACCGTTATTAGCTACCAACTAGAATGAATTAAACCAAACAAGCCCTTATTGCTAAAAATTGAAGTTGGATATCATAGTTCAGCTCTGAACATAAGGAAACAATCTCACTCTCTTGTTGGTTACATTAAGGATAGATAAGACAAAAATTTCTATTGACATATAAAGTTATTTTTACCATCTGTTGATTATCTGAAACTTTCAATATATATTGGGGCTTCTCCATTCCTTGGCATATGCTATAGCTCTTGCAAGTTCTTGATTTCTTGAACTACTTATTCTTTTACTGAAGCATCTGTGCGATACTCAATGACATAGGAGCTGATGGACAAGTTGAAAATGCCATCTGATTCCCAGTTGATGCAGAAAGCAATAGATGACTTAAATAACACTTCTTTATCTTTGGAGGATTGGCACCGTGCATTGCAGGAGCTTCTGATTCTTGTTGAGCCAATTGATAATGCAAATGGTAGGTGTGAGTCTATCCACTTTAACTAATTCAACTGGAGCATATTGTTTCTAGTTCTCAATTTGTCATTGGTTTGCTATTTTTCTGGTCTTTGTTTGTGAAGGAGGATATATTTACTTCCACCATAATATTCAATGTTCAATTACTGTTCATTGTTCACTGAAAATAGGCTATATGTGCGAACGGTCCAATTGGCTTACTTATGGCAAGAGTACGAAATTTTTTGTTTTTCACCTCATGTATGATTAGTAACTGGTTTATAAAAGGTTGAATAGGAATTAGCAAGCTCCGTGTGGCTAATGGGTTATTAACAACTTATTTTTCAGTTCATCAAGATGAGTTGCTATCTACCTTTTCCACTCCCACCTCTTATCACTAGGCCCAGGTCCATTGTATTGATAGGCAGTCACTACTCACTACTAGTATACAACCCTCTTGTTCCTTTACTCTTGTGCTTTTAAAGGATTATTTTACATTATTAAAAATTTTTTCCCTAGAGAGATGTGGTTAAAATTTGCTCATTCTTTATATCTTTTTTCATGGCACCATCTGTATGCATCGACTAGCTCTGAAGATTGTGAAATATTATGCTTAATCATGTTAAGTTTTAAGTTATAACACTTCTTTTATATGTTACTGAAAGCTGTGCTGTTAGTTCTATTGTGCTCAACTTAAATGACATTGCAAGTGTCAATCTAATGCCTCCGTAAACTAGCACCTTCTGGCTGCTAGTGATAATAATCCTGTTGGGATTTTGAATTGCAATGTGGCCCTTGGTCTTGATTTCATATTATTCCTGTAGCTGGTGCAAAATTTTCCACTTTACACGGAATCTCTATGGTCATCCCACCTTGTATTTGGATCCTTGATTACCAATACTTAAATTTTATTAAAATGGAAATGAGAATATAACATGCACCTTGGACTTGCTGCTAGCATGGTTGGAATATCATGTTTGTTGAATTTGGTCCATGGTACAAAATAGTGGAGGCTTTGTTTACATTGTTTTGATTTTTTATCTTTTTAGTGGAAGTATCACAGCTGCAAGATCGTTGGCATGTATCCTCTTTTTTCATTTCTGATTACTAGATAATTTCTGCAAGCACAGCGTCCATTCAGAAACTGCCATATTTAGGAAGTTGCAGCCTTCTAAAAATGAATTGGTAAATTCATGGTATACTATAAGGTTATAAAGGTGTAGCTGGGCCTCTGTCTTATTACCAGTCAATAGTAATATAATATTCATGGAATTCAACCTTCGTAGCACCAGGGCTATATGACATCACTGGTCAATATATATGTGATGATTATGTATGGCACACTAACCAAATGTTCCAGGTCCATGGTATAATCAATAGAAATACAGTGTGATGTATGACGCGCTAGATAGATATCATATTCATGGATTGCAATTCTATCCATGCAATTTTGCACTACTCAACATATAATTTGCTTGGTAATTCCAAGTGTACCCAATTTTTGGATAAAATTTCCTCTAGCTTTTTTGAGTTGCTTTAGATGTGGGATGGGGTGGCACACATGGACCATGGATTACTTGCTGAGATACTCTGTCTACTGTAACACTAGGAAAGTGAGAGTATCGTGTTCTTCTTAGCCCCAACATCCCCTCCACTCCGAAGAGGCAAAAATCCAATTTTGCAATTAGGTTCTTTTCATATTATTTGTCTTTCTATTTTAGTTACAATTACAATCACATCTTGGTGATAAAGACGAGCCAGTTGATGGGATATTGAACTTCCTTTCACTTGTTTGTTATTTGTATGCAAGATCCAGTATAACTGAGAGACTGCAACATTATATGATCTTAATTTATTTAACATGGGAGTTTTTTCCTGGGTTCTGAATTTGCCAATTGTTTTTATCCTTTTGGTGCAATATTAGGTGCTAACACATTGCATTTTTTTTATGTATACCAGATTTGGATAAACTTGGTGGTTTCGATGTATTAATACGAGAGCTTAGTCACCCTGATCCAGATATGAGGAGAATTTCTGCATGGATTCTTGGGAAAGCAAGTCAAAACAATGCAGCTGTCCAGAAAAAGGCATATTATTTTCTGATTTGAACTTGTAGAATGTTCTCTTACTATGATATTTTTCCAGTTTAGAATTCCACTAATGTTTTGGTGTCTTCTGCATTGTCAATAATAAGACATGCCCTTTGGTTTGTGTTCTTGGCTAATTCGTGATATTGAATTCTGTCAGATCTTGGATCTTGGTGCACTCACCAAGTTAATGGAGATGGTAAAATCAATTGATGTAGAAGAAGCTATAAAAGCATGCTATGCTGTTTCAGCATTGATTCGAAATAATTTGTCTGGTCAGGAAACTTTTTATGCAGCAGCTGGAGATAGGATGCTTCAGGTACCTAAATCAGTGAAGTGCTGGAAACATTGTATGTGGTGTTGACAACAGCAATTGATGGCTCTTTTTTTAAACGTTCCTTTGTAGGACATAATGAGCAACTGGAGCATTGATGTCGGACTCAGGAAGAAAGCTGTTTCTTTGGTTGCTGATCTGGCTGAAAGTCAACTTGAAAATGCCCAGAGATTTGAGTTGCCTTTCTTCAGCAATCACTTATTCCTGAAGTCTATAGTTGATCTGACAGAAACAACTGACCTTGATCTCCAGGAAAAGGTAACTCTTCAGCATTACTAGTGTTTCTGCTGCTGTTGCTGATGTTAATTTTTTGCATAGTAGAACATGCTTTAATTCTGAAATGTATTTTCCTAATTTAATTAGCTCAATTGGGATTGTTGTAACTGCATCTCAGCCATCCATCTTGAAGAGTCCTGCATGGACAGTGATGGACAGCTGCTGAGATTGCAGTGTCTGACACTCTCAAAGTGCATGATTGTACATACTTCTGGAACTTGTGGCCTACAGACAGCCGAGGCTTCAGATTTGCAGCAGGCACAACTGTTTGGAGCACTGCTCATTCTGAACCTTTTATTCGTGGGTAACCCCTTACGAATATCACCTGTCCACACACCAGAAGATGGTGGTAGAGCAGTGGATATATGGCTTTGTGATAGGTGATGAATTTTAGTTTCTATTGACAATGCTGGGGTGGTCCAGACTTACACAATATTAGCACTTGATTGCTGGCTTTCGGCTGTGCATTTGGAGGGTTTGCAAACAGCTGTCGCTAAGCTGAACTAGATGGATCTTGTCCTCTGATGTTTATCTTGTGAAAGGTGTTAGTTTTATGTTGCTGTCAACCATACTAGGGAGGTCCAGACCCGTGCCCATTGATACCTGATTCTGGCTTGTTTTCTCTTGCCTGCTGAAGGTTTGCCATGTGGTTTATTTCAGGCCCTTGTTGCTATCAAGAGTCTCCTGCAACTCAGTACAACTCAAGCTTTGATTTTTAAGGACTTTTGTGGCCTGGATGGTGCCTTGGAGAGGATGAGGCAACAACTGCAAGATTCAATGGTGGAGGAATACCATATTGATTATGTGATGGATGTGGAAAACATTCGTAGAGAAGTGGAGCTGATTTTCCATACGAAGGTTGGAAAGGTTGGAACTGGAACTTCCTTGCCTTTGGAATGATTTAATTAAATCTTATTTAGGTAAAAGAACAATGAAAATTTTGTTGCAGGTTATGAGAGTCCCAACATGAAGAGACAAATCTGCGCTTGGTAGTTTTTTTGTATTACAAGTTAATCTCCATCAATCTTACTATGATTATCTATAGAAAGATCCTTTAATTAGAAAATTAGAAATAGTTCTTGACTGTATGCAACAACAACTCAGCCTTAATCACAAACTAGTTGGATTTGACTATATAAACTGTCGATATATCTACTCTGAGTTACATGAATTCTTTATCATTGCATTCGATAGCAAGAATAAGAGGCATAAATCTTTGCAAGGATAAATTGGGTTTTTATTTTTTGGTTTAGTATTGGTTTTTGTTGAAGTTCAAGAAGGTAGTCTCAGATGAACCATCTTATAATGTATATGTAAAACCAATCAAACCAGTTCGGTTTGGAACTCTATTATGATTCAAATCGGTTTCATTTTCATTGTTGAATTTTGTTTGATTTACTTGGGTTCGCTTTAAATTGAACTAATAATATGTGCACCTCCTGTTTAAATTTAGATTTGGATTCACAGGTTATCCTTCGTTTTATAAATTAAAAATTATAAAGTAAAATTTCTGTATAATATGATGTATGATGATTTTCTTATTTGATCAAAATATGAAAGCTTAAAACTATAAATTCTTCATAAGGTATAATTTAATAGTTTTATTTGGTATTACATATTGTGAGATGTATCACCAAAATACAAGCAGTTTTTTTATATTTATATAGTGCAATACAAATTAGCTATTGAATTTATTTAAATCTTAAAATGAAATTATTCTCTACCATTAAAAAAAATGTAAAAATAGTAACGTGCAAATTATAATAAAACTAGCATGCAAATCTGTAGGAAGGACTAAAAGAAATTTTTTATTTTTTTATTTAAATGTTTATGATATTAGTATTAAGAATGTGCTTTTCACGTTAAAATTCAGTATACTTACCTATTTTTTTAATATAATTTTTTATCATACAATAAAAATGATAAATAAATCATTGAATAAAAAATAAATATATTAATTTGATATTTTTTATTTTACCGTAAATATTATACTAAGTATGTAGACAAAATGAATGAATATTGTAAAAGAAATCAAAATAGAATGAAAAAATAAAACTTTATGATTGAAAATATATGAAAAATAAAAATAATCAAAACTCCAAAAAATTATATCTTTAAGATTTAGAAGTAAAATGATAAAAAAAAAGTCTTTTGCATAAAATAATAAAAAACCCTATAGCCAAAAAATATAAAATCATTGTAGTGATTTTTTTATAAGATTTCTAATTGAGTTATATTATAATTCATAAATTATTCATAATTAAAATATTATTCTAACGTATTATGTTCAAATATTGAAAATACAATAGTAAATTTAAATAATAAGTACCAATTTTTTAATTCTTTTAATTGAATTATTTTTATTTTTTTAGAATCACATATTATAAGAGTTAGCTAACATAGCTAATTATATATATCAATTTATCGTTTATTATTTAATCAATTTATTATTCTATTAATAGTTTTATTTGAACTATTTTTAAATCATTTAAATTAATATAAAATAAATTAATATAATTTTTTATTAATTTAGTTAAAATATTTTGACATATACCATTATTTTTTAACTGGATGTTTAAATTTATTTGATAATCAGTTTTTATTTTAAGGTTAAGATAAAAAACTTTTCGATTTTCTATTTTTCTATTTTTTTAGTTTAATATGTTTATTGAATAGTATTAACTGATTTAATTGAAAATTATTATATAATTTCAATCGATCAATAAAATTAAAATTTTTGTAATTAAAATAAGATTAAATTATTATTAATAATATTGTTAAATCAATTAATAAAATATAAATAAAATTTAAAATTTATATATATAAAAAAAATTATGATTTACTATTATTATAATTTGAATATTAAAATTATCAAGGTTACCTTATTTTCATTAAAATATTTGAAACTAAAAAAAATAAAAAATAAAAATATTATCTTGACAAATACTAATCTTACAATTTAAATGGAATTTACACTTTTATTAATAAAATGTAAAATAAAAAAAGAGGAAAAAGGAGAAAAGGACACAAAACAGGTTGTGAATCCACGTCGGCCAAGCACAAGGTTAAAGTGAAATATATAAAGATGATAAACTTTAGACTAGTAAGAGGCTATTTGGGTTATTAACTAAATTCTAACCCAAAAATAAAACTGTGTGGTTCTGGATGGATTCGACGAAAACGAACAATATTTTACTAAGCATGAGCTGTTATAGATCCCATTTAAATATCCAAAATTCTCAAACTTCCATTTCTATGACATTGCTTTTCTGGGCGGAGGGTGTTACAATAATTTTATAAAGGGAAAAAAATTTAATTTTTAACACGTTCGTAGAATCCTTTGTTATCTGTTAGCAACGGAAAATAACGAAACAAAGTTTATTAATTAATAAAAATAATATGTTTAATGAAACTAATATAATCTACCTAATTAAAATTATTATATAATTCTAATCGATAAATAAAATAAAATTTTTTCAATTAGAGGTTTCATTTTTTTAAGATATTTCATGATAATGCTATTTGGGAGTGAAAACGTATAAACTTATAATTATAGTTAATCTATAAATCTAAATTATAAGAACTATAAATAAAAGCTATTTTATTAATTTATAAATAGACAGAGAGAATTAAGATTATACTTACTGTTAGAAAAAATATGATTGTGAACTGAATAATTTCAAATTAACAAAAGTTTAATGTGACAATTTTTGACACTAAACAACAAATTCTTGATAGCAAAAAATAATTAAAAAATATATATATAATAGTATGATAGGATAAATTCTTGATAGCTAAAAGCAGTTAAAACTAAATATAAATATAATAGTATGATAGGATAAATTTCTAATAGAATGAAATTAAATTTATAATATTAATATAATAAAAATAATATATTGATATCATAATTAGAATATGATTAATAATGATATTTTTGTCAATTTATAAATTTAAGAGGCGTTTTAAAAATCCAATTTTTCTCCTCATTTTTACTTTTATATACATATTATAATTACATTGATTACAGATATAGATAGTGTCACGACCCAAAACCGTGGGCCGGACCGGCACTAGGACCTAGGTAAGCTTAAGGCACCCGAGGCCCGTAGTAAGCCTAAACTATCACAATCCATCCCTATTATCGTTTGACTATCGGAATAGTGAGCCCATATTATGACATTTTTCATAAGACAATCAGAGTTAATAATTCTGACCCAGCATTAGTATTAAGTACTAATCGCAGCTCGGGCCCATATCCATATAATAAAAATATTTTCTCATACAAATATTTATTTGTCATAATATGTTCAAACTATTCCTATTATACAGTCTCCCAAATAGTCATTTACACTCCCCAATTTATTTATAATCATATGATAAATCTATTACAAACCAATATTTATTTAAACATCCTAACTGCGGAGTAAAATAAAATATGCGGAGTATTCTAAATATTACTAGAGAGTTTATACTAACATGATCAATCCTCTGCGAAGAAGGAAGCAGAGTCTTATGGACCAAC
>CANUEX010071748.1:0-58742 GCA_948099535.1 Jatropha multifida | reverse complement strand
TTAAAGAAAATGAAAGGGAAAGTGAAATATTATTGCACTAACCTTTAAAACAAGCTTAAAGAAGCTTGGAAAGCCTCAATCCTTGGCTTTCTCCTTCCCTTTGGAGGATGGTTCTCCAACCTCTTCAAAGTAGGAAAAATTAACATTAAAATCAAGAAATGACATAAGGAGAAGATGAAGCATGATTTAATGCATCAACTACAAGTCTAAGCTATGAATTTCACTTATTATTTCAGAAAATCCAAAATCACAACTTGTTTAGTAGCTTTTCTCCAAATTTCCTTGATTAAATTCACCAAGTACCACTTCTTTAGCTTAGTTCTTAAGGTTTAGTTACTAATCTATGGATTAATTAGGTGATTTGGTGTAGTTTTGTGAGTAGAGAAGTTGAGAGAAAATGGAGGAGGAGAAGAAGAGAAGTGGTGTTGGAAATGGGAGAAGACGAAGAAGAAGATGGAGTTGGATAAACTTTGTTGACCAAGTCAACAAAACTAATGTTGCTAATTCACCACCTTTTGACAAGTGTAAGGCTTGGATCAAGTCAAGGTATTCTAATCCAAGGGCTCTAAATATTCACCAAATAATTCTCCTTTAATTATTATCTAACTCCATCAATTAATTAACTTAACTCTATAAAAATAATTCCTCAATTTTCCTTAAACACTACACTAGAAAACACTATTCATTAAATACTTAAATTCTCCAAAAATATTCATGAAATATTTTTCACCCACTTAAATCATATAAACATACTCCAAAAATATTAAATAAAATATTAAGCATCAATAGTAATTTTTTCGGACCAAAATAATACAAAGATCCAGACTAGTGGTACTATTCACAGACCGGTAAACTACTTTTCACCAGTGATTATTACTTACTTTGTCATGAAAAATTTATATCTTAACTTTAATTAATTAAGACCAATCACATAAAATTTAATTAACTCCACAAATATTAATCATGTTCAATATCATTATCGGGTCCAAATAAAATATTATGTCTCTCGGATAATATCATTCTTGACCCGAGCCAAATAATACCATTTTAAGATCCCAAATTTTGGGGCGTTACATTTAATAAACCATAAAAACATTACTTAGGATTAAGTAATCATAAAACACATTTTTTTTCATTTTCAAAGCATTCTTTAAGTCACAAAAATTTCATAAAGAACTTAGAACAAACTATAGCAAATACCATTGGAAAACACACTTAACAAACATCAAATTAAAGGAAAAATAAAGCAAGGAAAACCAAGAAAAATCAATGCCCTTATACCCTTAAGGTTCGGCCTCCTTAAATGCATTAGGAAGGGATTTATTTCTTTTTCAATTAAGCATTCTACCATACTATTTAACCTTCCAAAACCTCATTTAGACAAACAAATATCAAAATCTCAACACAAAATATAAAATCCCCAAAATTCATCAAAAACCTAAAAATGTCAAACTTTGTAAATTGAAAGGAAATGAAAAGTAATAGTGCGCTAATCTTATAAAACAAGCTCAATTGAGCTTAGAAAGCCTCACTCAAGCTTTCCCTTTTACTTTAGACGAGGGTTCTCTAACCTCTTCAAAGTAGTAAACAATTATATCAAAATCAAGAAAAATAACAAAAAGAGAAGATGGAGCATGATTTAAACATATTCTAGCATGTATTTTCTATGAAATTCACATTAAAACTCTTAGAACCAAAAGTCACAACTTACTTGTTTAGGTAGCAAACTCCAAGTTCTTTGCTTCTAATCACCAAATACGACCTTATTAACTTAATTCTTCATGTTTAAAGGCTTAACTATGGTTTAATTGGTGTATTTTGGTGTAGTTTAGTAGTAGAGAAAATGAAAGAACATGGAGGAGAAAGAGGAAGAAGTTAACGTTGGAGATGGGAGAAGAAGTAGGTGGAGTTGGATAAGTGTTGATCTTTAAGTAGCAAAGTCAAACTTGACTACCTCATTTTATGTGAAATGGATGGCTAGGATTAAGTCTCTAGTATTCTCATTCAAGGGCTCTAAATATTCACCAAATAATTCTCCTACAAATATTATTAAACTCCGCCAATTAATTAACTTAACTCTATAAAAATAATTCCTCAATTTTCCTTAATACACTACACTAGAAAATACTATTCATTAAATACTTAGATTCTCCAAAAATATTCATGAAATATTTTCTACTCACCTAAATCATATAAACATACTCCAAAAATATTAAATAAAATATTAAGCATCAATAGTAATTTTTTCGAACCGAAATATTATAAATCCTGGACTGGTGGTACTATTCACAGACTGTTAAACTTCTATTTACCAAATAATTTATTACTTACTTTGTCATGAAAATTTATATCTTAACTTTAATTAATTCAGACTAATCACATAAAATCTAATTAACTTCACAAATATTAATTATATTCAATATCATTATCGGGTCCAAATAAAATATTATTTGTCCCTCGGCTTATACCATTCTTGACGCGAACCAAATAATATCATTTTGAGATCCAAAATTTTGGGGCATTACAAAACAATACTCTATCATAAAAAATTATTACTTGTTGTTTAAACCATGTTAGGTATAATTGCTTCTATTGGCACTCTACATCTCGACAATCTTTTAAAAGAAGCTCTTCCTTATTCTTCCTGTAATAAATACTTTTTAGCAAGTAATGTGTTGAAATATTTATGTATATTTATAATTTCTCATGCAAGAAAATGTATCAATATGATAATGGAAACTTACTCAAAGTATGGTTCTAGTTCCTTATAATTTTGCAAAACATACCATTATGTCATATTATACTCTTCAAAATTGATAACTCTTTAAATTTAACTGATCAAAACTGTTGACACTTTTGAGAAAAATAGATATGCCACCATGATTTACTATATCAAAATTTCTATCATCTCGATTGAATTGAGTCTCAATCCCATGTCCTGCGTTTCGATTTTTCGATCATCCAGGCCATTTCCAGCGATTCTAGGGTCGAGAATGGGGGTCGATCAGTCCCTTTCCTCCTTTCTAGCATTTACCCTCTGGAAATCACGAGTTTCATGGTTGATTTTGCAAAACACCATAAATGATGGAGCTTGAATGACTGTCGAGCTTGATTCAGTCAGCTAAAGACCCGATCTCACTCAAGTGACATCGGGAATAGAATCAACGGTGAATTTTGAGCATCTTGGTGTAACTCTTGTAAATTTCTGGGTGGGCTCGACTTCTCAGCCGTCGTGCACGGCGATGCTAACAGTGGTCCAGTGATTGACCGGTGGCGGTCCGGTGAGACCCGAGAGACATAATGCTCTTCTTTTCATGCTGAACCCAAATTCGGACTCCGAATTTTGATTGATATAATGTAATATTCGATTGCTTAATTTTGGTGTAAAAATCCAAATTAGAAATTTGTATTTGATTGAAATGGTTAAGAATAAATTATAAGTTAATTAAAGGCAAAAAAAATATTAGAAATGTGAATTAAATGAAAGACAATGTGAATTGAAATTCCAAATTATTAATGGAGTTAACTAATTTAAGGAAATTGTTGATTAAAAGTACCATGAATTGGTTGGCTGTGAAATTTAAAATGGAGACAACTAAATTGATAATAAACAAATATTGATATTATAATTGTGATGTGAAATTACTGAATGATGGTTGGGAAAATATTTTGAAAGTGCACTAAGGATGGATTGTGTGATATTGCAGTGTACTTGAATTTTAGCAAATCATATCATAAATATAAGGATATCAAAATTTTGAATGAAATGAAAAGCTTATTCAAGAATTGATATATTATATAAAATAATAAATTGTATCATTAAATAAAGAAGTAAATTAATAAAAGAATAAGTTAGTTAAGAAAATATAAAATTGGATTTGTAATTGATCAAAATTTAATCAAGTATTTGGAAATGAGATTTTTAAGTGATATTTTGAAAATAAGTAAAGAAGTTTGAGTTTATTCTAAAAAGAAATCATTATAGTTTTTGTTAAAATAATAAGTATATATATACACATTTGATTTTAATAATGATTTCGATAAATATTTATTTGAGTCTAAAAGGTTAATTCATTAAATGGTTTATAAAGTTAGTCTATTAAAAGAAGTAAAGTAACTAAAATGATTTTAATAATTATATTTGATTTTAATAATTATATTTTAGTAAACTTAATGATTTCTTTTTTTAAAGAAAATAAATGAATTTATATATATGTGTTAACTTATAATAATAAATTATTAATTTATTTCTAAAAAGGAAATAAACTGGGGTTTCAAATCCTTGTCTAATACGGACTATATAGACTCCAATATAAATACTCAAAATTTACCCTAAAACCGGGTCTATCACAATCAATCTCTCCCAAAAATTCGAAGAGCTTAACAATTGGTACAGTGAGTGTGGAACACACTTTCAACCTCTCTTCAACCCTAGCTAGCCCCTGATTCTTTATTCATCATGGCCGCCAACTCAATTGAAAACCCAAACGCTGAGAGCCAAGGCAATGACCATGGTGAACCTAGCCAGCAAATCACCCTCACTCTTCCACCTATAAGTGATCCTCAAGTAGCAGCAGCCTTGGCTCAAGCCTATTCTCAATTCACCACTGTATTGAAAGGCATCTTGGAGAGCACGACACCTAATGGTGATCCCACTCCGCCTCCCAAACCCATAGATGCTCTCATCAACGAAGGAGAAGTTCATCCACCTTCTCCCAGGCACCCAGCTTACTCCCTCTTCGACTGATATCAAGAAGCAGAGTCAAAGCCTACCAACCACCATGATCAGAAGGTTAGCCACACTCAGATGTTGGATGAGGCGAACCTCAGGGATGTAGTGAAGGAGCTGGTATAGGAGTGTAAGGAATCAAAGGAGAATGGAGATTATGGCCTTCGCCAAGACTCGCCATTATCCCCCACCATCTTGGCCGCAGCCTTTCCACCTAAATTCAAGCTCCCCACCTTTTAATCTTATGACGGTTATACTGATCTTAGGAGCCACTTGGCCACCTTCCGAACTATAATGTATTTGCAGACTAGCTTAGAAGATTTGATGTGTAAGGTCTTTCTAGTCACCCTTAAGGGTGTCGCGCAAGAGTGGTATCAAATGCTTAAAACAAGGTCCATCCACTCTTTCTCACAGTTAGCCATGCATTTCGAGCTCATTTTATAACCTGTATCCCATCCAAGAAAATTTCATCCAATCTAGTGGATTTAAAAAGAGAATAAGGAGAAACCTTACGACAGTATGTGGTTAGGTTTCAAAAGGTGGCGATGCAAGTGGAGAACCTGAATGATGAAGTGGCGGTTAGTGGAATGTCCAAGAATTGCAAGTACAACAAGTTGTTTGAAAGTCTGAACATTGACCCACCATCAACTTTTGCCGAACTCATCCCAAGGGCTCACAAATATACTAAACTAGATGAAGCTTATGAAGTCGAACAGCAACATAAGTCAACCAAAGAGGGAAGACATAGGCCTAGTCGGCACTCACCTCCTGGTGTAGACGCTCGCCAAAGAGAAGATCGCCCATATGACCTCTCCAAATGAGCTATTCCATCCAAACTCCATACTTTAGAAGTGGCGAGTTTCTGAGGGATACAGAGTTCACCCCGGTGAATAAACCTCATTCGAAGATCTTGTCATTGATCAAAGAACAGGGTGATCGGATCCCATGCTTTTATCTTAAAAAGATGAGGGCGGATTTAGCAAGCTGTAGGGATAAGAGTAAATATTATGAGTTCCATAGGGATGTGGGCCATGAAACTGATGCTTGTTGGCAGTTGAAGAAGGAAATAGAGCGCCTCGTGCAAAAAGGCGAGCTAAAGCAATTTGTGGGGGAAAGTAAATGAGATGAAGGACAATCGGGCAAACTTGACAGGGGTGTTTAGACCGTGGGGACCATTCACACCATATTTGGTGGTTCGGCGGGTGGTGATACTAACTCAGTGAGGAAGCGAAGAGTTAGGGAGATATACTCTATCCTAGCACAACAAAAGCTTAGCTCAAGACCACCAATATTGTTCTCTGAAATTGATGGCGAGCATGTCCGAGTGCCACATAACGATGCCCTGGTAATCGAAGGTATTTTGGAAAAATATTTTGGTAAAGAGAGTCTTAGTAGATAGAGGCAGTGCGATTAATTTGATAACTATGGAGGTATTCAAGGCTCTCAAATTAAATCCAACAAAACTCAAGCCTATCTGGACTCCTCTTGTTGGCTTAGCGGGCAAGCCAGTTCAAGTGGCAAGAGCAATGGACATAAATATGGAGCACAGTGGAGAGGATTCTTCAAAGAAGCTCAAACTAGAATTCATTGTGGCAGATATCCAGTTCCCATATAACGCCATATTGGGGAGACCTACCTTGTATGAGCTAGAAGCAGTAACGTACATCAGGCACTTAACTATGAAACTTTACTCAGATGAGGGCATAGTGGTGGCTATGAAGGGTGACTAGGAAGTAGTAAGAGAAACATATGTAGTGGCTCTAAAGGGCCTGCCATTAAGCCTACGAATCATGTGGGTGCTAGAGGAAGAATCAACTGCTAAACCCACATAACACCCTCCTTTTGATATTCCTAGGTAGAAAGGGGATTCAAGTCTTGAGTCGGTGGGTGAACTGATCACATGGGAGATAGTCTTGAAGGATAATGTCTAAAGTTTTGCATGGTCTGCAGAAGATATAGTGGGGATTAGTCCTAATATCATCTCTCATAAGCTTAGACACAAGCTTTAAGCCTATTAAGCAAAAGAAGCAAAATCATGGCTACAAAAGACAATAGGTCATCATGGCGGAGGTTGATAAACTCTTGAAGGCAGGTTTCATAAGGGAAGTAGACTACCCAGAATGGCTAGCGAACGTGGTCCTTGTGCTTAAATATAATGGGAGGTGGAGACTTCGTCTTGACTTTACAGATTTGAACAAAGCTTGCCTAAAAGATACCTACCCCTTGCCTAACATTGATCAGTTGGTTGACGCAACAGCTGGACATGAGGTGTATAGTTTTGTAGATACGGCAGCAGCGTATCGCCAGATAAGAATGAGCGAATTAGATGAAGAAAAAACTACTGAGGCATTTATTATTACCAAGTTATGCCTTTTAGGTTAAAAAATGCAGGGGCATCGTATCAGAGGCTGGTTAACAACATGTTCAAAGAACAAATTAGGTCAACAATAGAGGTGTATATTGATGACATGATAGTGAAGAGTATCTGAGCTGCTGATCATCCTAGAGACCTACGAAAAGCATTTTAGATTTTGAATAAGTTTGACATGAAGCTCAACCCAGAAAGGTCCACTTTTAGAGTAAAAGTTGGAAAATTTTTAGGTTTTATGATATGTCAAAGAGGGATAGAGGCGAGCTGTAATACCTCGAAATTTTTATTTCAAAATAATTCCCATTTAAATTTAATCGTTAAATTATTAGCCAATGATATTACGACACGTAATATTATCGAGACCGAAAACCATTTTGGTTCGCCCTAAAATTAATCGATTAACCGTTAATCGAATAAAAATTTGACCAATTTTTTTTATTGGATTGAATTAATTAAAATTAGACCCGAGTCAGATATTTTTGATAATCACTGTGCGTTACTGTGTTTTTCACCCCGACAAACCATCGTCGAATGATTTGTTTTTTTATCAATAATTTTAACTTTATTTTATTTTTTTCCTTTTTCTTTTTCTTTCTTTCCTTTCTCTCTTTTCTTTTTATTTCCTCTCTTCTCCATCGACAACTCACCTCTCTCTCTTACAATCATTCAACCCTCCCTCTCTCTTTCTCTCTCCCTGTCTCCGACTTCTCTCCACTGCACCGGCCACCGGAGCTTCAACAGGCCACCGCCAGCCTCATTCCGCGCCGGCACCACTCCAGCCCTCTCTCTCTCCTTCGGTCTCCCTACCATTCTCTCCCTCTCTGCAATTGCCGGACCCCCACAGCAGCTCCACCATCACAGCATGACGTCAGGCCGGCCACCATCTCCTCCTCGCACAGCCACTACTCCTCCTCCTCATCCATCGCGCGACCCTACTCTAGCAGCTCCTCCCTTTGATGCGCGAACCGGACCTTGCTGCACCTCCAGCCGCTCCTCTCCTCTTGTCGGCCACCGTCCCAGCAACCACAACAAGCCCAGCTTGCTACCAGCCACTGTCTCCTCCTTCAATCTATGATTCAAGGATTTATCAGGACTTTGATATTTATTGGGTACTAATTTTATTATTTTCAGAATTTATTGGGTTAATTTTTTATTAGTTAGCTAATTGTCAGTAATTAATTAGGTAGTTGAATTTTAATATTTGTGGTTAGTTGTTTGTATTTTGATGATTGATTTTATTATTTTGGTAGATGCTTGATTAATTAATTTTTAGTATGTTAGTTTAAATTTTAGTATTTTGATTGAGTAATTAAGTTAATTTAAGTATTTGTATTAGTTAATTTATTATAGAAGGTTGAATTATTAATTGGTTGATTTTGTTATATTTAGAAGGTATATTGTTAGGATTTTAGTAAATTATTGATTATTGGGTTATATGTTGATTTATTGATTTTAGTCTAGAATTATATTATTTATGAAGGTTAATTTGATTATAGGATATTTATTTTTGATTGTGGTATTTTTGATTGATTAATTAGTTATGTGGTTGAGTGATTAATTGGAGAAATTGGATAAATTAAATTAATTGATGATTTGGGTAATTAAAGAGTAATTGTAGGATTTTAATTGATTTTGAGGGTTAGTAAATTAATTACTTAGTGTTAAGATTCTAAAATTATGAAAATTCCTTTATTAAGGATTAATGGGTATATTTGAAGGATTTTTAATAAATGGAGTATATTAAAAAATAGAATTAATTAATTGGTTGATTAAATGAATTATTATTGAAAGGTGAAGTTTTATTGCTAAGATTAAATATATTATATTAGAATATTGTTAATGGTGATAATTTGAGATTTTGGTTAATTAAAAATTTTGATATATTATGTGAGGACCTTAAATAATTGAGGATTAAATCTTGAATGGTAATAAATAAATTATTACAAAGGTTAATAGTTTTTAGTACAAAGATTAAATGGTTATTATTAAAAGTTTTTATATAATTAAATTATTCGGATGATAACTTGAATATTGGTGAAATAAGTGTTATTATTATATAAAATATTAGGTTTAAGGTAATTCCGGTTAAAAATAAATATTTGGTAAAATTGCGAATGAATTATTATTATTGTTGGTGTAAATTATAATTTGGAGTATAAATATATTTTGTGGTGAAATAAATGGAATTGATATCTAGACTAGATACAAAATAAGTGAATAAATTAATTGCTGGTAAATAATAAGGTTATATAGTAAATTATTAGAAATTTAGTCAAAAAAATAAAATAAACAGATAGATTTATTAAATTAATATTCTTAATTAAGGGAGTCATTATCTGATTATATTTTTCTTATTATACGTGTTTCTTAGATCGACCAAGTTCCTCTACTGCTCCTTCAAATCAGAACTCAGGACAGATCTGAATATTATTCTGCGGTCACTGTGAGTAATAATAAATTATGCACACCATCCTGCATACATGCGTTTCATATGCATACCATATATTCTTTATATTATTTAAATAATCATGAATCATTTTTTATTTCTATTGCTATATTGATATCCTTCATTTTCTAAATATAATATTTCAGTTCTAAAATCTTAGTCTTTGATATATAATATTTCGGTTCTATAAATTTATACAATTTCCACCCTTGATTACATTCATATGTTGCATTTATTGTATTTAGTATATTTGTGAATAACTGTGATGTGAAATAATGTGCTTTTGTATCTGGGTGAAAATTGGGACGAAGTGTGTCACTATGGGTCAGTGGGCCAGATATGGGGATCGGCTCCCTGTTATATATATATTATTATAATGAAAATTGGCCGGGGCCAATAGGTGGATTTGTGACTTCACTGACCAATTTTCACATGTTGTGAATATTTGAATGTGATTTGTTTGAAAATGCTGATATATGACACGTGTTTGTGAAGTATGCCCATTTATTATATTGTGAAAGCATACTGCTTGAATGTGTGAGTTTGCATTATTTATTATTATTCACTGACTTTAGTGAAACTTACCCCCCTTCCATAAATATTTTTCAGGAAACAAAAGTACCGTTGGTTTATAAGACTCTGTTTCCTTCCCCGCAGAGATTCGAACATGTTAGTATGAATTATCTGTTAATATTTTTAATTTTTCGCACATTTTATTTAACTCTGCAGTTAGGATGTTTAATTAATATTTGGTTATATAAAAGAAATTATCGTGTGGTTATAAATAAATTGTGGAGTGTTCTTTTTGAATATTTGGAGACTATATAATAGGAATAGTTTGATCATATTATGACAAATAAATATTTACATGAGAATATATTTTTATTAAATGGATATGGACCCAAGCTGTGAACAGTATTTAATACTAAGGCTGGGACAGAAATGTAAACTCTGATTATATTATGAATAATGTCATAATATGAGTTTACTATTCCATCAGTCAAATGATAATAGAAATAGATTTTTATAGTTTAGGCTTACTACGTGTCTCGGGGGCCTTAAACTTACTTAGATCCTAGTGCCGGTCCGGTCCACAGTTTTGGGTCGTGACAGAGATGAAGGTGAATGGCTGCAAAGTTTGTGAAGAGTGAAGAGACATTTTCCCATGCTTATATATATGTGTAAAAACTAAAAACTAACAACTCTTGCAGTATTAATTATTAATATCATATAAATCCATAATCTCATTAAAATGATAAATATTGGTGTGTGTGAAATACCACCTGCCTTACTACTTCCATCTATATCAATTCTTGTTGGTTTCATTAGGCCATTGGTAATTGAGGTTTGCTTTTCCACTTCACTCCCCTATGCACCATTGTAACCATGCTATTTTTAAAACTTTGACAGATAATAAAAAAAAGGAAAATCTCTACGTTTCTCGTATTTATAATATTACTGCTTCTGTTCTTAAATACTCATCACATCTAAAATTTTATATTCATTAAAAAAACTATTAAGTTTGTTTAAGTTATAATAAATTACTGAATAAATTTATGATATTACCCTCAATTTAATATATCCAAATATCAAATTTTTGAAAATTATAGCAATAATTGGTTGGTTATACATAAAGGATAAACATAAAAAAAATTATTATTCTTTGAAATTTATTATCATTAATGATATTGTTAATCAACCAATAAAATATAAATAAAATTTGAAATTTCTATAGAAGCAAAAAATTTATGATTCATATATACCAAAGCATAACCTAATGATAAATATATATACGTTTTGACAATAAATTCAAATTTGAATCCACTTTTTCCTATACTAAAAAAAATTATGATTTATTATATTATAATTTGAATATTGAAATTTTCATGGTTCCATCAAAATACTTAAAAATAAAAAATAAAATATATTACCATTACAAATATTAATCTTACAATCCAAATAAAATTTAAAATTTTACCTATAAAATATAAAATAAAAGGAAGGAAGAAAAGAGAAAAGAAGAATAGGCACACTATAGAGTGCAGCGCAGAAGAAATATGCATTGAGTTTTAAATTTGAAAAACAAATTATCAATTTTGGTTATAAATTTAGCAACATATAGAAATTTCATTACTAGCTCATTTGTAATCCTTTGGTAAACTGTTAGCAACAGAAAAATAATAAAATAGAATTTGTTGATAAATAAAATATAATTTAGGTTATAATGTTGAAAACAAAAAAATTATGTTGCTAATTCGTAAGTAGAACCCTTTGCCAAGTTTATAATTTATAAATGAAAAAAATTTTATTCCTAATCCGTAAACAGAAATCTTTATCAAATTTATAATCAATCTATAAATTTATAACTTTAAATACAAATAAAAAGGATGAAAGGATTACTAAATTATAAAAAATATAAATAAAAACTATTTTATTAATTTGTAAAAAGAGAGAGTAGTACTTACAATAAGAAGAAAACATAATTGAAAACTTAATAATTTCAAATTAGCAAAAGTTTAAAGTAATAATTCTTGATAGTCAAAAGAAAAGCAAATTCCTGACAACGAAAACAATTAAAACTTGATAGTCAAAAGCAATTAAAACTAAACATATATATAGTGATATGATAGAATAAATTTCTAATTAATATTAAAATAATAAAAATAATAAATTAAAATCATATTTAAAATAGGATTAGATTAAACTTCCAAATGGAATTTAGATTCAAATATGAATAAAAATACAAATAAAATTAAAAAATTTTTAATTAGCAAATGACTAAATTATCCATATTGTTAGTAATTAAATCGAAAGTTCATAAAGGGTGTTTTAGAGACTCAATGTTAAACCTTATTCGTACTTTTATATATATTATAGATAAATAAAAAATAGTTTAGGTTATAATGTTGAAAGTGAAAAAATTTCATTGTTAATCCATAAGTAAAATTATTTGCCAAGTTTATAATGTAGAAACGGAAAAAATTCTGTTGCTATTCCGTAAGCAGAAATTTTTATCAAATTTATAACAAATCTATAAATTTATAAATTTATAACTCTATATACAAATAAAAATGATGAAGGGATTACTAAATTATAAAACATATAAATAAAAACTATTCTATTAATTTATAAAAAGAGAGAATAATACTTAAGAAAACATAATCGCAAATTTAATAATTTAAAATTAGCAATAGTGTGAAATAATTCTTGAAAGTAAAAAATAAATAAATTCTTGATAGCGAAAAATAATTAAAACTTGATAATAAAAAATAATTAAATCTAAACATATATATAATGGTAAGATAGAATAAATTTCTAATTAATGTTAATATAATAAAAATAATAAATTGAAATCATAATTAAAATAGGATTAGATTAAACTTTCTAATAAAATTTATATTCAAATAGGAATAAAAATACCAATAAAATTAAATATTTTTTAATTAATAGATTATTAAATTATCCTTATTGTTAGCAATAAAATTGAAAGTTCATAAGAGGCGTTTTAGAGATCTAATGTTCCACCCTTCATATTTTTATACATATTATAGATTAGTCAATAAAAATTATCTTTTCTTTTTTAACCTTAACTCGTTAAGATATTAATAATAATTATTCATATTATTAAGGATAGGTATAATAGAAAAATTGAGGTAATAAAATTGTCCCCTACCCACAATAACCTCCTGTTAGGAGCAATTAATAAAATAGGCTGAGCAATCAACATAATGACTTGAGCAACAGATTTGGGATGAGTAATCAATAGAATGGGATGAACAACAGAATAGCCCGAGCAATTAATAGAATGTATTGAGCAATTAACAGAATAGACCGAGCGTCACTTAAATAAGTTTAAAAAGAGGCAATGCTTGGTCAAATAGCTATTAAGAGTCATTTAATCACATAATTAATACCTAAAATTCTCGCTCAACACTTATTACCAGAATTCTCACTGGGCATTTACATCTTCAATTGCAATAGAAAGAACACTATAAATATTTATAGCACATCTCATTAAAAGACATTATATCTCATAATAATTCTTGAATATTTATATTTTACTTTTCTTTCTTTCACTTCTTAATTTGTGTGAAAAAGAGAGTGGACTGTTTTTTCGAAACAAAAAAAGTATTATATAATATCACATGACTCATATATTTAATAAATATATTTCCAATATATAATTTAGATCATAGGATTATTAGAATCATGTCTGTTTTCAGATATAAAATTTCTTGTTCAAAGTTTGATAATTTTCATTGCTTTGTTCTAAAATTTTCATGCTAACGAAACGAATTATTATATACTTGTTTTAGTTAAATATTGAGCTCATCACATTTATTACATTACTTTACATGTTTTGGTTAAATAAAGATGCAGTTTTATCTTTTAGGTTAGAAAAAGTTTGGCATCACAAAGGGGGTGGTTAGTAGCTAATATGTGAATTTCGACGTGGCAAATTAGTGGCCTTCCAAGCCGCAATCATGTTTTTTTTAACGTCAAACCACCCACCCAGTCAATCATAAACCCAATCTAATCAAACCATTATTAATTTTTAACTCTCAATTTATTTTTATTCAAATAATTAATTATATTATATAAGATTAGAAGGTTGATCAGTGTACGGAGCAAGACAGGTAGCCTGTTGTTAAAGGACAAGCTCCTTAATCACGGGGACAGGAAGTACCTACTCACTAATGTAATGACATGAAGGGGAAATCTGAACCAGACACGTCATATAATCATATTGTACGGAAACAGGACTTCAGGTGAGGCCTCGATGGACGGAACGTGTAATCCATAAAATTTCTTTTCTTTCTTTATTTATATTAATAATAATTCACTTTCTTAATAGTTAATGCTCGTTTTACACCCACATTAATGGTAATGAAAAGAAATCTTCTCTCTCTTTTTTTTTTTTGTTTTAGTTGATATAGTCAATTATTTTGTACTTCTTACACGACACATTAAAAAGCTAAAGTAGCATTTATTATTTTGAAAGCAATTAAATGAGCATTAATTAAATATTAATTTAATCAATTTTTTTGAATTCAGGTGATTTAGTAATTTTTTATTTCTTATAAAAATTAAAAAATTATCAAATTTAACAGAATAGATGGAGTAATTATTTATCCTTCTAAGTGTTGATATTTTAATTTATTTATATCAAGATTTGGTTGACGGTAATATAATAGTTTGACTAATATATTTATTATATGTATTTTTTTAAAAAAAATATGATAATAATTTAGGACGGACAGAAAAAATAAAACAAAAATTATAAGACACAGAGAATATTAAGGTATATGATTTTTTTTTTTTTAAATATTTTTTTGCGGATCCAAGCAAGACGTGATAAGCATCTGCTCCATAAATATAAAGTGAATTCTTCTGATAAAAATTTGATAAACATTGTTTTTTTTTTTTTTACAATTCATGTGATAAACATTGTTAGATAAAGCTTTATTGTAGATTCACTGACAACTCTTAAACGCAGGAAATTAGTTGAGTGTGATATGTCAGAAAAATTTGATATAGGCCATTGTATGTGTCGGCCGGTGGATATGAAGATTTGACCCCAAATACCTATATATGGGCTTACAGCTTTTGACAATTATTCCTCTCATCAAATTTGCATCTTTTCATTTTCTTATTATCCAATGTTTGGACAATGAAATATGAAATGGGTCTTGCAATTTGACTGATGGTAATCTTAAATCATAATACTTAAATTGATAAATATAATTTTAAATGGCTTTACTGAGATAAATGAGATTATTATTATTGATGAGACAAAAAAAGGAGTAATGCCTTTCACATGCATTCATTTAATGTTTTATTAAATGATGAAAGAGATTTTTGAAATTTTAATTTTAATTCTCTCTTCTTCATGAATCTATCAATTTTAGGTGAGTTATATAAATAAATTTGGACAAAGTTAACTATGTCTATGTAAAGGAATTAGAGGGAGTATTACTTAGTTTTTCTTTTTTTCCTCAAAGCTTTACCCTTCAATCCGATCATCACAATTCTTAGCTTCTAAGTAAGATTTCCATGTTGGTTAATATAACAACGAAATATTCTCGAGAATAAAAGTTAATTTTTTCAGGGTAAAATAGTAAATTTTAAATATTATTCTCTTTTAACAAAAGAAATAGAATAATAATTTAGGTTGCAAGACGAAATAAGTATTTTTCTATAAAAATTATGATTTAGCTGACGAATTATAAAAATAAATATATTTTTATTAAGATTACATGTATCGAGAGGATTCAAATTCAAGAGCTCTCATTTTTATATAAGTGAAAAAATCGACCAAATTACCTTCAGATCAACATTATACTCTTTTTTGAATATTTATATTGATTGGAATTTGATTATAAAACTATAGTATATGTTTTTGAAAAAAACACACATCATTATATCATTATATGTAACAGAGGAAAATTATGCATACTGACGTGACGCTTTCTTTGGAGGATGAAACTGCCTATGGTGTAACTTAGCTAAAAAAATTTAAAGATTTTGGAGCCCTTACCTCCCTCAGATTTAATGATTTTTATAGATTATATTTTAAAAATTATTCACTAATTTGATGACTTTTAAAAACAATGCCTTGTTTAACTTTTTTTACTTACTTATTTTCCTTTGTATATTATTTTAAGAGTGATGTTTTACTTTAATTAGAATAAAATTTTTAATTCTTCCTGATATATTTAAATTATAATTATATATGTGCACCTCATTTTTTTAGCAATTTGCTTGATAAATATCTCTTACACTTGAAAAAAATAAATACCTTGGCATGGGAGACCGCCTACCGTATAATACCTATATTACATATTATTCGTTACATTTAAAATTTCACATCTCTTGAAAGAATAATTAAACTGTCTAAGTTATAATAAATTATTGAGTAAATTTATTATATCACCCTTAATTTAATATTAATTCTCTAAAAAATTTATTAAATTGAAATAATAATTATTAGTCATATATAAAAACTAAATATGGAAAAAAGGAGATTTATTGCAGTTTAAAATTACATAACATGATAAGTATTTTGGAATATAATTTGATATTATCTCCATTTTATAAAACTACTCGGATTTAAGAAATTTGAAATGTTTGAATCACACGCGGTGTTAGGACCCAGCCTCATGGGCAGCCCTAAATGCGTGCGTTAAGCGTTGGATTGAATTGAGTCAACTACAATAATGGGCAACTAATTTATTGCAGAAATGATTACCTAACGCAATGAAAGGGAAAAGAATACATATATATATATATATATATTTATATATCCATAGAAGAAGAGAAGCAAAAGACAGTGAGGCAAGTGGTGGGACGGCCCTGCATACACCAACCTCGAGGGCTTGTAAGTTGTACCTGTGCACTGATACCTCTCAGTTTAAAACCCTTTGTGGCCAACCCCGTTTAGCTAACCAAAAGACACCTTCACGTGCTTGCCCTCCAATTTTCTTTCACCTTTTTTGGACCATGACAAAGAAAAAAATAGTATTTTTTATTTACTTATTAAAAATTTGTTTATATTACTTACGAATTGTAGTTCGGTTGATAATGCATATTGTACCTATAAAAAGAACTTTCAGATTTGATTTTTATTAAACACAACTATAAAAGGGGAAAATTTTAAATGTGACTAAACCCCGAATTAAATTTAGTGGGTCATTGATAATAGTATTTGGATACCAATAGTTTAAAAAAAACTATTTATATTTTACATATATATAATTATTTCTTATTTTACTTAAATTACAAAATTTCTATTTCATCGCAGGAGAGAAATTTCAAATAGAAACTGATAAAAGTACTTCAAATAGATGAGGAGATAACCAAAAGTTGATTCATACCTAAAGCCTATCTAAGTAATATATTCCTATATATTTAGAGATGAGCACTCAGTTGATTTAATTCAGACTAAATCGAACCATCTTAAATTGATTTTTTAATTAAATTTCTATAAATAAAGTTCAATTGAATCAAACCAATTCAAAATCTAAGCTCTCCATACATAATTACATCTAATACTACTCTTAACCATAAATAATGAAATATAAAAAAAAAATTCAGTGAACTTTTAATTGTTTTAATATATATATATAAAAGTGCAGTCAATTGATAAAATTTCTATTTCATAAAGAGAAAGCTCAAACGGAAACTGAATTAAATAAAAGCACCTTAAACATATCATGAAATAACCATAAATTGATTTGTACCTGAAAACTATCCAAGAAATACATCTCGATATATTTAAAAGTGGACATTTAGTTAGTTTGATTCAAATAGAACCGCACCACCTCAAAGCATTCTTTTATTAAATTTCTTTAAATAAAATAGACTCGAATCAAGCCAATTCAATTTTAATTATTCTCTCTATATATAATTTGATCTGAAACTAAAAAAACGCCGTAAATATAAAAATAAAAATAAAATTAAATTTCATTAAACTTGTAATTGTTTTAAATATTTAGTTAAATTTCTCACAATAATGATAATTCTAAATTTTGTATTATTCGACGGAGCAATTTTGAAAAATATTTATAACTTTTCTAGTTGGGTGTGCTTAATTAATGTTGAGGGTTTCGTCTAAAAAGCTTGAATACTACTAATAGGTTCGAATTTCTAGATCTTGTTGGATAGCAACAAAAGAAAGAAGATGAGGAGATTATCCATAACGGTGGTCGTAGGAAAGATAACCTTAAAAACTGCTAAGAAATTTTCCCCCCTTTCCTGTTCAAAATTTCGGTGATTTGATTTAAAATATAATTTAAAATTGCAAACCTTTATTTTCAGAAATAGTTATACGATGAGAAGGCACGAATGACTCTAGTTGGTAAATTTAATAAAATTATTTTTTAATTATAAAATTATTCCTCCTTGTACATAACTAATAATATTCCATCTTTGTACGGCGTCTATTTATTTGAGATATATAAGAAAAAAGAAAGCCTACCTCATCATTTTTTCTTCTGCACCTCCTGATCTGACTAATTTAAACTTATGCCGAGCAGAACCATAAAAGGGGCAAAGCGCTCTCCCATCGCAACCCTCAAAGAGTTTTTTCATTTTTTTTTTATAACTGGAATGACTTTAATATCTACATTCTTTTGCAATAAAGTACAAATATGTGTTCTCATTCTCATATCTATATGTTTCGATAAATCTTAAATTTTATTTTCTTTCTTTTGATAATTTCATCTTTCTTTACAACAGTTTTGGCCGTTACTTTTTTTACAGTGGCTTTAACTGTATTTTGTCATTTGGACTATAGTTTTGATATAGGATGAGATGTAAATTTACTTTTCTATACGAATAAAAAGTTTGAAGCTTATCAAATTGAACTTGTTCATAAGAATGTTTACTCGATCAAGAAAATATTTACCAATTTGATGAGCAAGAAAAGCCTATCTTTATTATATAGGCAGTAATATTATTTAATATCTAATAAATTAAAAAAATTATTAATTTAAACCTAAAACTAAAGTAGGAGTAGTTGAACATAATTGATCTTTGGGTCAAATGTTGTCATGTGAGTTGAAATGAAAATGGTGTACTTCATACAGCACATGCTCTATTAAATAATTCACCAATTAATTTGAATTTGAACTATTTTTTTAGCAATAAACTATTTGGTATTTAAAATATTAAATTGATTAATGATTTTTTTTCTTTTGGTTTTCTTTTTAGACAATTTAATAAGACTTGTGACCTTTCTTTGGTACATGAGAAAATTTTTAAAAAAGAAACCGGATGTTGGAAGTTTGAACTTTGACCTAATTGCTTTAAAAAAAAAAAAAAGTCAGTTTATCAATTAAAGAGTTACTAGCATTTACAAAAAATCTTTTAAAAATAATATTTTTGAATGTACTATAGTAATATAAGGAAATGAATTATTCATATTATTAAAATTTTAATATATATATATATATAATTCATTAATTATACTTCCTCATCCCAAAAAAACAGTTCAACTTTCATTCTTTGAATTATAATTAATTATTAAATTATCTATTATATCCTTATTAAATTTTACCTTATTTTTAATAACCCTCATTAATTATTATTTATCATTTCAATATAAGAATTACTCGAATGTTATTTAAGATTAGTATAATTGAAAAGTTATATGAATAAAGTTCATCTAACTATAATAATAGCTATTTTTTTAATTTATGTAAAAATAAAATTGAGCTATCTTTTCAGGACAGAGAAACTAATATCAAACATACAAATACTCATATATATAGATCATAAAACTTTACTATCAAAAGCTCATAGAGTTTGATCATCTTTTAATAAACCAAAATAATTATATATATTCTTTTGAATGATAACACTAAAAATAAAATGGATAATATTATATCTTTCTGGTTGAAGATGATCTTGATAAAAGATTTAAATTTTCACAGTAGCAACTAATACTTTTAATTAATTTGAATGACAAAATAATAACTCTTGTGAATCTTTTGTACTTGAATTGATTTTCAAGAACTTGCAACATAAGATATACATATATGAGTTTCCACCATTATACATTAATAGTATCAATAGAAAAACATACCGTATTTTCAGGCTCTATTAATCGAAGATCTATATTTATAACTTCAATATCAAAGGTCTCCGACCAAATAAAATTGAATATTATATTTTTATTTATAATAAATCTTCAAAGAAGGGATAAAACCCTTATAGAGAAGGGAAAAAAAGTTTTAAATATAAAGACAAAACAATAATAACAAAAATCAAATTAAAACATACTAAAATTATAGATGATGATGAGTAGAAGTTGAATTGAAAGAAAGTATAGATGATGAACGGCAACCCCAAACTAAAATTAGAGTTAGAAAACTAAAGAGAAAAAAAGGGAAAATTTAGTGCATAATCAAAATTATTTTCATTAAAAATTAATTTCATATATGTAAATAAATTTAAAAATACTCTTAATGATATAGATGAAAAAGTTCCTTTTTTAAAATAATAAAACAATAAAATCGTGAGCTTTGATCTTCGAAAAAGAAAATTGGCTCAATTATTATTAGCATAAAAACATTATAAAAAAAAATATTAGCATAAAAATAAGTACATTGTGAATCAAAGATGGAGAATTATTTAGCCACTCTATCGAATAAAAAAATAATTTATAATTTCGATGCTCAGAAATTAATTTAAAATGATTATATTTAATAATAAAATGACATGACAAACTATTTAATAATAGTTAGGATGGTATTAGAAATTAATTCATTGTCAAGGCATAGTGAAGCTGAGAGTATGTATGCTCTGAAAAAAAATTTTTAACATTTTGGACTATGGCTTTTAAGACTATTTTTATTTGTCGAAAATAGCTTTTTAGGCTATTATTTATACTGTTTGGTGGCTTGTTTATAAAAGTTGAATTACAAGCAATTTAAGTGAATAATTATAGTAATAATTTCTCTTAGAAAAAAGTGGGAGTGCAAGGGACAAACAGAAGGCTGCCCTTATTGTATCACCACTCAAAAATAAAAACTAGGGTTTTGGTGAGATGGCGATGTATAACTGCGGCAACACATCGTGCAGTACTTATACAGCTAAGCATCAACCAATCAAATCGAAACACGTAATTATCCTAAAAATACCGAAAAAAAGAGTTACAAGTCTTTGATTAATATCCAGCCATACCTCTCTACCAATTACTGTCCATGTTTCAATTCAGTCGCCTCCTCTTCCTCCTTCGCTTCTCTCTCTGGCTTTTATTTATTTAGTTATTTAATCTATTTTCAAGAAAATATGGGAAGTCCTCTTTTTTCTTTTTTCTTAATTTTCTTGCTTCAGATTTTTTTTATTTACCCATATGGAAGATCATAGCATATGTATAATTAATTTGATTCTCTTTTAATTTTTTTTTGGCCGGAATATTCTTAGATAAATGCAACTTTTGGCAGAATCCAACCGGAGAGAAAAACAAGCAGAGACCCACATACCAAAACCTGCGGATTTTGTGACTCTTTCAATTCTTTTTTAATACCCAAGAAACAGTTTTTTTTTTTTTTTTTTTTTTTTTTTTGGTATGAAGATTGAGTTGAAACACAGAGCAGACCAGGTTGGGATTCTTCTCGGGTACCACCTTCACGTAATCAATTGTGATTTTAACCAGTGGTCACATGCCACGTCAGATTGTTCTCGTGGCCTTGTTGCTATATGGTCAATGAAAAATACAATTTTTATTTTAATTACAACAATAAATATAATATATACTAGTATATTTTTTTCCATTTGGTTTAGTGCTAATCTTTAATCTATCTTGTTTCTTGAATCTCTTATCCCTATATATATAAAGAGGAATAGAGGGGCTTTGTGCATGGATAGATTGACAGTCGTTGTTTGCAGATGTAGCATCATCAAGATTCACATGCAAATGTACGGTGGTGATGATGCTAAACTAATCTCTCTCTCTCTTTCTCAATCTTTTCTGCGTCTCTCTTCTTCTTTGAAAGTGAGAATCTTGATGATGCTGCATCGGCAATAAACGACTATACTCATACATATATTTTATATCTACACCCTCATGCACCTCAACATACAAGAAAAAGTTGATTCTTTTCTTTTCCTTTTTGTTTTTCTTTCTTTCTGTTGCTTTCAGGTGCTTATGGCTGTTACTCAGCCATTACTCAATAAAGTTTCTATGTTTTTTTTTCCCTTTTGTTGAGATTAATTGTTAAGAAATATAATTCTTTTTCTTTTCTGTTTGTTGTTTGTTCTTAAAGATTTTTTTTTCTGTTGCTTTCAGGTGATGGTGGAGGTGGAGGTGGTTGTGGGTATTATCAATAGCATTCTTGTGTGTTTTTTTATTTAATTTTGGATTAATTGTTTGTGTCTATGTATACAAGTAATGGATTTAATTTAACGAGAACAGCTTTATATTATTATCTTTATCGGTTCTCTTTCTTATTATGATTTGCAGGTAGTGGTATTTATAGGGTTATTCAAGAAACTTTTATTGGTTTGAGTTGCTGACTCTGCAGATCTATGATTATTCCATTCCTAGGAAACTATCCTGGAATCTAAAAATGGTATCTTTTTACTAGTTTTCTCGTTGCAGATGTGATAGGACTTCAAGAACCAAGGAGAAGGAGAAAAGTAAGTACTTGGTTTTCATATTATTTATATATATTTTACAAATTTATTGGACATTTTTGCTATAATGGGTATTTAGTTATAGATCCATTTATGGATTTCTATATCTCTATAAATAGATCTTCTAGTCTTGACTTTTCTTCAGATAAACATTTCTGGGTCTTTTATTGTTCAATGTCCATATGCAGAAAAGGCCAACAAAAAGAAAAAAAAAGTTATAGAGGGATTTGTGTTGTAATGAAGTTGAAGAAACTCCTTTGGAGCCAGTTTGGAGCTATTTGCACAGAAGCTAAGAATATATAAGGTAAAGAATATGAGTTAATTTTGTTTGTTCCTATATGAGTGGTTGATGTGATGATATCAGCTAAAATAGCTTACTGGAGTTTGGGTATCTTCATCCCATAAAAACCCTTTTGTCTTCACCATAAATTACTACATGGTATTATAATATGGACATTCTTCTAAGTGGGTTTTTGTTTGTCCATTGAAAAATTAATGGAAGAGAAGGAAAAAAATTTGAAAAACAAATGTATATATTTTTTAGTGAGATATGCATATGTCAATTAGAACTTTGATATTAATTTGAAAAAAGAAAAAGAAGAAAGAAATTAAAATTTCGTGGTGGGAACATGTCACATTGTCACTGCCATTGTTGTGTTTGGCTTTAGCATTCAATCACCTATCACTCTTACTGGTGGACCAAACTGTTTGCTAGCAACTTGGACCCTCTTCATGTACTCTCTCTCTTTCTCACTCTCTTGCTCTTGCAGACATATCTAGTCCTCCTATTTCTCACCTCCTTCCAATAATAGTACCTTATAAGAGTTCTTTTTTTTCTTTTTAGGGTGAGGTAAACATATGAATTTGTAATTTTATGACAGTGATAATTCAGTCACTTCAAAATTATAGAAATCTGTGTGCCTCTATCACTATCCAAGCTTTTCATTCACATTTTCTGCGATCCTGTAAAGGTTATATTCCTTTAATTTCATTCAAAGCTATAGCCTCTCCATGTAGCAAAGGTAAATTGAAATTAATTTGCCGAAATCTTTTTTATATTCTGTTTTAAAAATGCTAAAAATAGACCCATTTTGACATAAAATTAACTGAAAGCAAATGAACCTGAACTAGTCGAGGTCAGCTATATGTATGAATTCTTGATTTCAGACATCGGCTCGCATCAAATTAATATCAATACAAAGCAAAGGTTTTTGGTTCTGTTTTGTTATTACTTCCAAGATTAGTTATACAATTGTAAAATGAGTATATATGTTTTAGATGCATGGATTATAATTAATGATTCTATTTCTGCGATTTGATAAACATTTTTCTTGTAAAATCTTTCATATCTATATATCTAGTGGGGGACAAGATTATGCTGGTTTCTTGGAGAATTTCCCTACATCTTTGCCTTATGGACAAGATTATTCTCTGTTATCAAAGAATAGCCCCACACTTTGATGATTTTTGCTTTAGTTTTAAGTTTTAAGGATAGATAATATAATTAACCTTGGTTAGGCTTTTTACTCAGCAGATTGTAATATGAACGACTAATAAATCTTTAGTTTTCATTGGTTTTATTTTGTTCAGTACATCACATGAAACATTATGAATTGGAGTGTCCATTGTTAGCGATAGTTGCTTATATGTTAGTCGAACAGTTAAGAGCAAACTTTACCTACAAGAATTTCTAAATAAAAGAAATCAACTTTAATTTTACTATTTAGTTTTTCATAATAGAGAAATGCACCGATCTGTGTATCTATGTTTTCAAAAACTAATTTAACAATCTTTAGTCTGTTTTTCTATTAATCAATGAAAAAAATAAAAAGAATAATTTAGATGATTATTATTTTACTGAAATACCCTTGAATTTATAATTACCATTGATTTTGGGTGGGATAATATTTTGTTGGAGCCAATTCTCATGATCTCATGCAAATCTTTGATTGATTTTGGAGGAAATTTTAGTGTGAAATGGTCATTATATGCTTATTATACTTGTGGAGAAGATATTTGGAGTATGTATATGCTCATCCTTAATTTTTTTTTTTTTTTAAATTAAGAGTTGAGTTGAGTTTCTGGAGGAAAGGAGTAAGAGAAAATTAGTAGATTTCAAGAGTGGCAGAAAAATGAAAGTCTAACCGAAGGAACATTAAGAAGGCATCATCACAATATACTAATTTGATACTTGCATAGATTCTTGTTATTGTCATGTATATGACTTTGTCTCCCATAATGTATTAGGTTTTAAAAGAAAACCCTTTTAACTTTTGAGTTTTTTATTTTTTCTAAATTTTGCCAATATTTTTTATTTTATCAATTAATATTTTGTATTGTCAATTTTGATCTCTGTTTAGAATTTAATTGAGTGCGGTCGAATGATGCAAGTCCAAGAGTGAAGAAATCTACTAGAGAGTCCTTGAGTTGCTAACATTACGAGTTGCTCGTCGAGGATGTATGGAGAGTGTTAGTTGTAAAGCAGTAATAGATTCTTTCAAACTTGCAGTGGGAGGAAAAGAAAGATTGCGGGCTAACTTGTAATTGATAAGGAAAAATAAATATAAAATAGTAAATATAGATCAAATTTGTCAAAAATTGGATTTCTTTTAGTGATTGAACCGATGAATTATGACGTGGGTTCTATCTGGTAATGTTTCTGACATGTCGTATCTCTTGGGTTTCTGTTATAAATATGCCGGATAACACATGGCAAGAACCCAAAGTTATGTCAATTCGACAAGCAGCAAAATTATCCCTAATGCATGAAATTTTCAAATGGTTGATTATGAAAATGACAATAAATTAATTGAACTCCCGAAATAATATTTAAATAATTTCAATTTAGTAGAAAATGCATATTTCTTAAATTAAAACAGAGAATCTAAGAATGCTGAGAGTATATTTTCTTATTCTAAATTTAATAGTAATGAAAATAAAAAAAAACCCTTTATTTTTAAGTTCATTTTTAAATAATTAATTAATATAATTTGCCAACTTTATGTTGAGAATATACAATTATATAATACTTTAATACGAATTGAAATTATTCAAAGCCAGAAATATTAGCAAAAAATCTTAATTTCTTATTGAACAAGGAAAAAAAATGAACTTTTATTCTAAAAATATGTGATTTATAATCTATTTGAAAGTGAACCAACAAGAAATTATTTATTACCTTTGCCGGGATTTTTGCTTAACAAGCATAATAAAATATTTTCTCATCAATTATTAACTATTTTAAATTTTCTTATCTTATTATGATTTATTATTCTTAAATTAAAATACAATTCTTTTCAAAATATTTATTGACAAAAAAAAAATTGATGATTGAAAGCAACTGGTTATAGAAAAGAATGCAACAGATCCATACAATCTTCGGTGCAAAAAAGGTCCTGAAAAAGCAAAGGTGGTCCTAAATGTCATTTCCGGTGGTCCTATATGGTGCCTTACTAAAGGGCATTCACGTGGCATACATGCAACTCAAGGACCCATCTTGGATCCCATGCATTACAATCGTTAACGATTATTATAGATGAACTTGCTATATGGTGCCTTACTAAAGGGTATTTCAATCGTTAACGATTATTATAGATGAACTTGCTCGAGGGTTAATTGTGCCTTATTCCCAAAATTAATAAAGTTGAGGGCCTGAGGCCCAATTTAGATTTTCCCAGCAATAACGGCTAAATGATTAGTCGTTTTCACCACACATCGGACGTACTGTTCCCGAACGACAGAACAGGGCAAAAATGTCGTTTTTTGTTGAATGAATGTTCTGTTCATTGTCGCTAATAAATTTCCCATCTTCATCTCATCCTGTTATTCACCGGCGAGGCTCTTCCACTTTTCGATTCTATATAGCAATGTCGATCAAAAAAGTTCTCAGAACTCTCAAAACGGTGAAAAGAACTCGCCGTTTAAATCTATCCCCAAAACTCTGCCGAGAAACTCTACACTCAATCTCTAAAACCCTAACTCCCCCTTCTTCTACAATTCTCTCCGATCTCAACCCAACAAAACTCCAGCAAACTCTATCAAACCCAGATCTAAAACCTTTGTATTGTTTACATCTCTTCAATTTTCTCCGCGAAAACGAATCGTTGATCTCATTTCAACCTGATCTTCCAACCCATTTGATACTAATTTCAAAACTTATAAAACGAAGAAGATTCTCAGATGCAGAAATTCTCTTGAAATCTGTGTCAATTGAGGATTGTAACAGGTACCCGTTTTCTATTTTAGCTTCTACTATTGAGAATTGTTGTTGCTTTGAATCAAATGTTATAGCAAAGTTATTCAATATGATGCTTAAGGTTTACTCTGATAATAAAAAATTTGAACAAGTTTTGAAGACTTTTGATCACATGAAGAATAAAGGAATTGATATAGATGAGAGAACTTGTACTGTGCATTTGCTTTCCCTTAAGATAAATGATCAGACGAGATTAAGCCTTGAGTTTTTTAATAGAATGATTGAAACAGGCATTGAGATTTCTGTATATTCTTTGACAGTTGTGGTTGAAGGGTTATGTAAGACTGGAGAGATTAGACAGTGTAGAGAATTAGTGGAAGAAATGGTGATTAAAGGAATTAAACCCAACATTGTAACATATAATATAGTGATAGATGCTTGTGCTAAAAGATGGAGTTTTGAGGAGTTATATTGCATATTGGCATTAATGGAAAAGGAAGGAGAGGCATTTAATATTAACACATATAAAATTTTGGTTGATGGGTACTCAAGCTTTGGTAAAATTGAAGAAGCTGAGAAGTTGCTGTCGCAGATGCATGGTAGAGATTTGAATGTTGATACCCACATGTATAATTTGGTTATAAATGGGTATTGTAATAAAGGGTTCGTGGATAAAGCACTTCTGTTGTTTGATAGGATGAGTATTAGAGGTGTTAACTCAAACACTGATACATTTCGGGCATTAATATATGGCATTTGCAGGGTTGGGAGAATGGAGATTGCAATGGTATATTTCAGTAAGATGCAGAGAAAAGGAATCGAGTTGGACCAGGTTATTTCTAATATCTTGGTTGACGGATATTTCAATAAGGGAATGGTAGATGAAGCTTATCTACTGCTAATTGGGATGGTGAGAAGAGGATTTGATGCTGATTTATCCATTTGCAGCAAAATATTGGCTGCATTATTTAAGTTGAATCGGTTTGAGGAGGCAAAAGAGTTGGTAGATATTATGGTTAAAAGAGATGGAATTCCTGAAAAAAATTTCAGCAACTTTAGTTGAAGAAAACTTGGTTTAAGGTGGCAAAGACTCTGAATGAACATTATGACTAAAAAGATGGAAGCCTGAAGTTTGGTAAGGTGTACAATTTTGTTTGGCCTTTGATTCAAAGGGGATTCCATGGAGATGTTGAGGAAGAAGAAAATGAGCTGTTGTCTCGTTTTCTTTTCAACTCTTCTTCCTATTCTGAAGTTGTGGCTGTTTGAGTTAATGGGTACCATGAGAAGGGCGGCGCATGAGTGAAGCTCAAAGCCACACTGATGGAGTGCTCGGGTTAATGTAGTCACCTTTCTCAATTCTTATGTTGGGCAGTTATTTTCTATTTGTTGCTTTTCGGGAAAGAGAGGATGCATTTGATTATTTCATGATACTCTATAAGTTTGGACTAACAAGAGGCCTCTAATCGAAAACAAAACTGTAAGAAGATCCATCGAATCTCTCAAAGCAAAAATAACTGTAATGCTTATAGAAGCAGAAATATCAGTGTTTTACTGCGTGTTTCATTTGTCATTTTTCCGTTGGACAAAAGGAAATGACGTCTAACAAGCTTCATACAAGGGTGGAAGGATATACTCCCTCCATCCTCTTTTGGTTACTTGTTATTCAATTTTTAGAGATATCAAAATATTGGTAAGATTTCTAAATTTAGATATATAAATAATTATTTTTCTTTTAATAATTTTTATAATTATTCATTAAATGAATGATTTTTATTAATATTTTAATGAGTTAAAAGGTAAAAAAAAGTAAAAATAATTTAGTTATTAATTTTTTAATATATGTATGTTGTCAAGTCATGCAAATAAAATGGACCAGGGATGCATTTTCATTAAGACTTTTGCTACTGTTGAGATAGTAATTATTCGTATTGATATAGAATCTTCATTAATTGATGCATTTATATATAAACCTACTGCAATATGTTACTCGACCTATTATTCCATTTTTTTATCAACATTTTCTAATTTTATCTTTTTTTTTATCCATATCTATCTTCTATCCTATAATAAGATATTATATAAAATATTATCTAATGATAAATATAAAATTATTTAGAAAAAAATTAAAATTAAAATTAACGTACATAAAAAGTTTCCTTTACAAGTGTTACAGGCATAAATTTTTTTTAATTAAAAGCTTGTAAAAATATATTAATTACAAATTTTATATTCTAATTTAAAAAATGAATGTTATAAATTCGATCATACATTGACCTTTTTACTATATAAATTCTAAACTAAAAAAAATTTATTCAAAGCTAAACGAGATGCAAAACATAATTTACAACAAAAATAAAATTGATCAAGTTGAAACTTAAAGATTAATGAATTTTAAAATAATTGTTATATATATATATATAGATCTGATATTTTCAATAATTAAGTATATAATATGAATTATTTTTATATAATAAGAAGTAATAACATACCATTTATATAGTTGTCTTTGAATTTTTATCTTTTATAGAATTATAGTTGTGTTGAAAATAATATTTTTTTTAATTTACACAATTAAATCTTTGTATTTTAATAATAAAAAATTAGATGCTCTACTTTTGATAACCTGATAACAAGTCATTTGATCAATTTCAAATCTAATAGTTTATGTTTAACTAATTTAAATCTACTTGTGAAAAAAAGGTTCTGTATTAATTCACAAATTCTTTTAACTTTTTTACCCTTCTTTTAAATACAGCTATGAAATTTTTAAATCTATACTGTAGATCTTACTCTTTCTTTAAATACAAGGGCATAGTTGTCCAACTTGAAGGCATTCCAAGAGCCAATTTTGCTAATCTCACGCTAATGTAGTGAATTAGGCAAAGTTGATAGTTTATTTTGTGTATCGTAGAAGCCTGCAATGTAGGTATTATCCAGTACATTCAAATGTAATAAAGGGAAAATTATGACTCTCAATTGTGATCTCTGCACAACGATCCATCTTTAAATAATTTTGAACCGTTTCCATTTCCGCTGGAGTGCTTACAGCAAAAAAAAAAAAAAAAAAAAAAAAAAACATAATCAAGCCATTCCAGGTCAAGCAACTGTACTATAGGCAGGATTGTGGGAATTGTTAGTCTCAACTGCTAGACTAATAAGAAACAGAAAAGAAATACAGGGTTTTGAGAAAACAGGAGGTTGAATTAATTGTTCCACTTTCACTACCTCTGTGGAGCTCCAGAGAGAATCGGGTCTGCAACTATAGAGCCATGCTTTCCGATGGCTGGAATGCTGAGGGAACGTTTTCTCATTTTTACATTGCCAAGGTTGGACAATCTCCTCCCACCCTTTTCCACAAGTAAAGAAGAGTAAGCACATAATGGCTCACCAAGTGGCTCACTTCTAGACCTAAGGAACCTGTCTAGATTCTGCCTATACTTTTCTCCTTCCATGGGGCCTGAACGGCTACCCAAAATAGGTAGCAATTTATCTTTGGACTCCTCATCGTCTGACCAATAGCCATTATCCTGCACATCCTGCATTGCTAGATCATCGTACTCTTCATCAGATTTTGTGGACTCCTCATCAACTGAACCTATCTGTTAAACAGAAACCAAGTTTAAACGAGAATTAAAATCAAGTACAAACCAATATTTTAATACCATTATAAACAAAAGTTCCTCAACCCGTATCAGTCTACTAAAATACAGCTGTCGTCTAATGTTTCAACTCTATTGTTCACCCTCATCACAAAAGGATAGTCTGATTTGGACCAAAACTTAATTGTGTTATGTAAGATTTTTCTCCAATCTGATTATTCTGTTCATACCTCTTCATCAATATGATTATCACCATCATCACTAAAATCCTCATCGCTGTCCGCCTCTGGTGGATCATCAGCTTCCTCATCACTGCCATGCACTGAATTTTCCTCCTTAAGCTGAAGAGGCCATGAAGAAATCCAATCAGAAAAATAAGTACCCAGAGAGAAAAGATTTTATGTTACTGCTATACAAATAACCTAATGGTAATTGATCTAAGTTCCATTGTCTATTCACCTAATTGTAACCTACTGCTCCTGAGATGCAGAAGGAATAACAGTAATAATAGTAAGTCCCAAGATACCTCCTTGGCAGGTCCATCAGACATTCGAGGCGAGCTACAACAGGAAGAATGATATTTACTCCCATTATCAGTCCAATCAGCCCTTGACTCATCAACACTTCCAGCGTTACTTGTACCACCATCACTGGGCCAAGCACTGATCCCAAAATGGCCAAATTGAAGATTAACAGGTTCGGCCTTGCCAATCTGCAATGGTCCATACATAGGTGTCCCAATTCCATTCTCAGACCCAGAGCCCACATGTTTTCCCCTACTATCCACAGAATCAACTGGCCAAGCTTTTGCCACAGACCCATCAGTATTAACAAGAGCCATCAAGTGCCTAGAAGAACCTTTCCTCTGGATAAGCTGAAACATTCCTTTGGAGCTCAATGAATTTGCAGCACACTGGTTCCTGTACTCCTCATCAACAACTGCAACAGTGTTCGTTGTAGGATCACAAAGTGCTTCTCCAGCCTCACGCCGGCGAAGGCAGCTAAAAACTGTTGCATGGATTGCTGCCACACTCTTATCAACATTTGTGTTATTGATCTTAGGGACGAGATGTTTATCGGCACGTTTGCACAGGTAATCTTGGATTGTTCTGATGTTTCGAATATACTTCACATATTTGTTTTTAGCTGGGTCCAGTGTCATATACTTTGCACGGACAGCAAATCGTTCCAAGTGTTTGTCTTCATTCGTTATATATATCATGAATGGTATAATTGAAGGATGTTTCTTCATAAGCCCCATCTACATAGCAGGATTAAAATTAAGAGAATATTTGAAGTCATCAAATAAAAAGAATACCAATAGAATTTACTTACCACAAAATTAAGGCTCAAGTGAACACCCTCAACGACCACTGACTCTTTCCTATCTTCCCATGCAGTTATTAGACGATCAAGGCTGTCAATCACCATTTCACTTTGTGCCTTGTATCCTTCAATTGCCATCTGTTTAGGACTAATCAATTCCGTGGTACCAGAACCCACATCTGGTGATTGACTATCCGATTTCACAGTGATAGAACCATTAGTTAATTCATCCTTTGGACGCGAGTTTGCAATGCCAGCCAATTTTTTTGCCTGCTTTTTAGCCTTTGCTTCAGCAACTGCTACAGGATCCAAGAATTCCCCAGCATGATATGTTGAAGCCCATAGCAGAGGATTCTGCTTCTCATCAACAAAACTTCTCATCATGTGCCGAATAGAGTCTGTAGATATCACTGTTGTAATTCCTAATCTGCTACCCTGCATGAAACACAAGGAAAACTTGGCATTAGACACAAAGACAGAAATTTGACACAAAGGATTCTCATCAAGAAAGGAAAAAAGTGACATTATCCAAGAGTACTCATTTACAGAGGTGAAGGGATACCAGCAATGCAGACAAAGTTGATTTGCCACAGCCACTAGTGCCACACAGCAGGACAGTTACAGATTCCTTTCTTTCTCGAATTCTGCGACACAATGATAATGGGCATTGGTTGGAATGGAAGTGAAAAAGAGTAGCATAAACCTACAGCAAGCTACATGCTTTTTTACTGTAAAATAAGGCAGATAAAAGAGTATCGGAACACGAGAACATAATGTAAACAATACAAATAGAGGTTTCAATAGAGTTAAATAGCATTTACATTTCAGATCCAATAAATCCTAGTAAAAAACTAACTCCTAAGCCACTAAAACATGTAATCAGTGGACATGCAATGAAGGAAGACATGCATGTTTAAGATAATAATCCATTGCTGCTGTTATAGATACAAATCATTTTCAATGAAGGCCCAAAATATTTATATCTTACCTGCATGCCAAAACCAAGTCAGCCCTCTGGTTAGGACCCACATACTTATATTCAGTCAGAGAATCACATACTACTTTTATGAAAGTTTCTCTTCTAACAATTACAGTTGTCCGCTTTTTGTACAACTCAAATGTTGGACTATTGCTAGTAGTATTCTTCCACTCACTTTCAGCCCCAATTGCCTCCCCTTCTTTCCAAAGTAGAGCATCATTAAAAGATTCACTTCGCATCAGCTCAAAAACCCTTTGGCTAATCTGAAAAGGAAGGGGATATTCAGCGATGTGTCCAATTGCTTCAGTAAAATATTGGAACTAAACAGTTAACAATTATGTCAAGTTAAATAATGAAATAACTAACAACTTCAAGACACAGGTGGAAAATTAGCAAATAAAAAGAAATAACATGACAGAACCTATAACAATAAACCAGAAATAATTGCAAATGAATTCAAATGACTGGAACATAATTCCTGACAAGTTCCTTGTTGCTGTTCATTTCAAGGAATATTTTCAACATTTTCTCGTGTTTGGGGACTTTAAAAAATTGAAAGAGAGAAAACTAGATCATATTCAGAAAAAGAAAGTGAACCGCCTATTTCATTTGAAAATGACCAGTCACATTCCAGATGTTCCAAACTCATAAAAAGGGAAGAACCTACAGCATAACCAAATAGATATGCACCAAATAGTCCACTAACAAATCCTAACTGTTTAAAACTGCAACCATAATTTACCCATATTTGTGTAGCATTTTCTGCATTCAACAATTTTTTCTTAAAAATGAAGTTTTTTGTATGTTTAACCGTTTTCATAAATAAGTGAAAGAAAAAAGATGTTTTTTTCAAGTACTCCAATCTCTAGAAAATAACTTCGTAATGTTTCAATAAAACACCAGAAAGTTATTCAATTTCCAGAAAATAATTTACATACACACTGTTTTCAGCAAAATCAAAAAGAGCCTAAAGTGTAAGAGTTCACCATTTGCACAAGAAGCATGCAGAATATAACTTTTAGATGCCTTTCAATAAAGTCCAAAGGGGAGAACAGAAGTTAGGGATCAAGAAGAAAAGAATTAACCATACTGCAGAATAAATCAAAATGATCAAAATCTCAATTGTATTCAACATTCCATTAGAAAAACGAATAAAAATGCAGCTTAAGAATAGACAATGGAAGTAAAATCAGATACCAGTCCATAGAACAATCATTTAACTAGAAATAAGTGCAGCAAACGTGTACAATTGCTTGTACAATATCTAAAATTGCATAAGAAGGTTAGTTAATTTATTATAAAAGCCCAGTGACTTAGCACTGAAGCAGTGTGCCAATTACACAGGAAAAACTGATTTGACATTGTTTAATCATAGTTATGTAAGGATCTAAAGTGACATTTGCAGTACGTTCAAAGGCAACAAGGAGGAGAAAACAAAGCTCAATCAATTTATTCACGTTATCAAAGAACCCACATCAAGATAGGAAGCATTACAAAAGAGAAAATATCAAAGCAGGAAAAGGAAGTGCTTCACGTTATGAGACCACTTTAATGCAATTATCATTTTATATGACACAAGATGCCAACAGAACACCATTTCAATTTATTATACTTGAACATAAAGCTTTTTGTATATTCCTCAGTATTGGACTTGTACTACAGCTCCATGTTCGAACAAAAATTAATGTATAAAGAAGACAGGGAGGGAAAAGGTGAAATTCAGGATTTCCATCGAAATATTAAGTACAGATCTACCCAATCCTTATAATCAACTAATCTACAAAAAATTATCAATAAGAGATATCACAATCACGTCAAACTCAAAAAATCCAGCCATAATTAACAGCAAAATCTAGCATAATTGAAAAATAGAGTAAGTTCTAAATTGCCAAGTTAACATCCCAAATTTCAAGCCATTAGACAATAAAAAAATATACATACAAAGCATCAGTAATAAATCATACAATATTACCTTAAAAGCATGACGCGCTTTACATCCCATGAGTTGCAGAGTACTCTGCAAAACCGGACGCGTATATCGAAACGATTCTTTCCCTTTCTCGCTCTTCTCTTCCTCGTCCACCACCACTATGTACAGCAGTTTCGTCACCTCCGCCATTCCTAAAACCACTACCAGAACCACCGGAACGAAAAATTCAATTAAAAAAAAGAAAATATGCTCCTGCGTCAATACACATAAACAAATCGTTGAAAGCGCGTTAAAATAACAAATATCATAAACTAAAGAGAAACACAAACAGAGCGACAATGCAGGTGCTATAATGCGAGTGATTTAGAGAAATTGAAACCTGAGTATGTACAGAATTAAAAGAGGAGATCTCTTTCTTCTTCTTCCCTCTCAAGTGTGTATTAAGAACCAAACAGAGAGAATTATGAAGATACAGCAAGACTATTAGAATCAAACGGTTAGGGTTTATAAAAGCCGAGAAGCGTTATGATCCGCCATTTGAAGAAATTTACAGGATCTCGCCATTCCTTGCTTTCCTTCTCTGTCACCTGTCCTCCACGCATCGCACTAACAAAGCCTCCACGAGTCTCTTTAATACGCACTTTCTCTTACTAAAAAACCGCTCTCTATTGTTGTTTTTTTCTCTCTCTAAAAAACAAAACTAAAAAGATTCAACTGACGGATTTGGGCTTTGATTGGGATTGAAATTGTACGAATGATTGAGCCCTAGGAGACTAGGATTGGTGGTTTTTTTATAGCAAAAGGGCAGGGTGGGACCATGCTCTAATATCAAGGAGTGGTATGATCTGTAATTTTGTTGTTTAGTAGGGTTAAATTTGGATTGGGGACTGGGCAACAAATAATAGACTCTGTCTTTTCATATTTGATTATAGATTACTAGATTGTAATATAATATTATTTTATTACTGAAGCGGGACACAGAAAACGACTTGGCCCATGTGCATTGTGCCTGCGTTTCATGTGTTTTTTTCAGTGGGAAAATATCAGAGTGCCAATACTGGCTTTCCGTGTTGGAGAAAAACTACAATTTTTACCATTTCAAAACAGAAACAGTCAGGAACTTACGGTATTTATTAGCTGCAATTTTTAATTAAAAATAATTGAAAATCATTTTGAATAAAAAAATTTTTTTTTTTTCGTTTTTTAAACAAATGTCTCAGGAATTAAGTTTAGTAGGGTTAAAAAAAAAAAAATTTATACGGTGTATTAAATATTCTAATGGATCAATTCTGAAAAAAAGTAAAAATTACAAAATTATTTTTAAATTTTATTTAATTTAGTGGGATCAAATGATTCAACTCATAAAAAAAAAAAAAGGTAATTATGACCCTTTCTACGTTCAAAAATCACTCCAAGATTAATAATAACTTCAGCCATCAAACTCTTGACGTTATTGATAAACTTTATTTGAAAATACAACCTCTTAACTTTTTTAATAAAATTATTTCTGTTAATCTAATCTTTTCCTTTAGGATAATATTAGAATTTCATAAAAAAAAACTTCAAATCAATATAAATACTATAGCAAGAACATGACCCTTCTCTTAAAGACTATACATATAATAAAAATCATAAAATAATTATTATTCATTGATCTAATAAGAAATTCTAATCAAAATAAAATGTCAACTTAAAAAAAATGGATAAATCTTTAAAATTGGTTGATTAGATAAACTCCTCAAATCTTATATACATACCGCAATTATCCATAAATTAATTGTTTATGAATGAACATAGAAAGTTTGAACCATTAAATTCAATGGAATAACAAACCGTACTATAGCCTTCAAAATACAAAAATCATCGTATAGTTGAAAAATTCTCTGTAAATTGCAACTTATTTAAATAAATCGAATAAATACAAATAACAAAATAAAATTCTACATAAAATAGAGAGATCATAAACTCCACATAATATAGAGATAAAATAGAAATAGTAAACATAAATAATATGAATCGATACCAGAATAGATATAGATCTGTAATTTATTTAGCAAAAAAATAAAAAATTGCAAAAAAATTAAAAATATAAAAAATAATAGTACAAGAGGCAAGAATCAACCTTTCCCCACGTCTATATACTTGATTTTGTTCATCAATAGAGAGGAGGAAAATTTTAATGGCAGAGCCGGAGAATCTAATCAATTTTTTTAATTTTGCTTATAGTGTGCATCTCACTATGTACAAAGTGATTGTTCTTAATGCAGTTTAATTATACTAAGAAACTATTAACATTTTGAAATCTTTCTCAATAGTTTAGTATTTTAGTCATTATTTCTTAAACTATAAATTGTTTACTAGTTTAAATTTTTAAAGTTTTATTTTATAACAAATTTTATCAATAAAATCAGATAATATAATTAACTCTTAATTATAAAATGTTTTAGACTCTATTTCCTTTATGTGAATAAAATATCTATTAAATTTTTATTATTTTATTGCAATATTGAAAATTAATAAAAAAAGTGTACTATAAAAATGTTTATGTTTGTAAAATGTTTACTATTTTTTAATTTATTGATAAATATGAGAAAATTAATAAATTTTAGATAGGAATCAATATTCTGAACATCGAATCAGTCAGTAAACCAGTAAAAATAGGTGTTCACTAAACCGGAGAGTTCAATTAGATTTTCATATATAATATTTTTGAATATATTTAATACAATTGAAAATATATGTTAAAAAAATAACTTTGATATTAAACCAAAAAAAGCTCAGAGTTGATTTTAAAAAAAGAATAAAAAAATAGTAAAATTATATTAAATAAAAATAACAATAAATGATTAAATTTAATAAAAAAATCAATTAATTACCATAATTTCATATTTGTCTTTGAAATTAGACAATATAGTTATTTTAATTAATAAAATGACACTTTGGACTTAAAATAAAGAGGCCTAAAAGTTAAAAAATAAGTAAGCTCAAATTTTTAAGAACCTAGATTTTGAAGAATAGCCGTGATTTTTAATTGAACTGTACTAATTACAAGTTCATACTGATTTTTGAAAGTTTCATTTTTATTATTCAATTGAACCGGATCATAATCTGATTCTCGATAACATAATAATAATAGAAACTGAACCAAACAACAGAGTATGAAAAAAATTTTGGCTAAATATATAAATTAGCTCATGTATTTGTGTAAAAAAATCTTTTGGCCACCTCAACTTTCAAAATGATCTTTTAATCCCCTAAACAAGTTCTTTTGTAATTTATGCACGCCTGACTACGTAAGAAATTGAGGCGAGATATACACTCGCCAAATTAGCGAGTTGGACTGCTAGGATTGCATGATGTGGCATCATATCATCGATAAATGTATAAGTTACCCCGTACTTACACAAAATGACCTATTGACTCCCTAAATTTTTTTTTTATTTATACACTGCCAAGAAATGATGTGTTTCATGTCAACGTATGTGTGTTGCACTCAGGCAATCTGTCTCTAGTCAAACGTGCATAAATTATGAAAGAATTAGTTTAAGGGGCTAAAAATTCATTTTGAAAGTTAAAGCGGTCAAAAGACTTTTTTGCGCAAGTACAGAGGTCAATTTATATATTCAACCAAAAAATTTGAATAGAGGACCATATACATATATATGTGGACAAGACTACAATAAAGAATTCAAAATTTCTTTATTGATACGCTCCTTTTCATTGTTAAATTTGAAATACTTAAATGTAAATCGTGAGATTGAAAATAAATTATTTAATGTAATTCTTTTAATTTGAATATAAAATATTCTTTTAAACATAGTTATAAAAAATAAAAGTAAATAACTTATAAAATTACATTTATTAAACACTTTAATATGAAAAATCACTTTATTGAATATTTTAACTTATAAAATTAGATGGAGGAAACACTTACTGAATAGTAAAAATTTTTAAAAATTATTGTTTCAAGAGTTTTAATAACCACCGCAAACCAATATTTTTGCATATAATGCAACAAAACTTATATATTATTGTCATGAAATATATACAATATTTTCAAAATTTATAATTTTAAATCACGATAGATTTTCTATAAAATTTAAGGTGTCACAAAATCAATATATATTGTGGCAACTTAAACTCTTTTCAATATATATATATATATAAAGAAATCATTTTTTTCCAAGAAGTTGATATGTGGCATTTTTAAATGAATGTTCTTCTCTTATTCTTGTACACGAGATTCTTAAATTTTATCATATTCCACCATAATTAATTAATTAAATTTTAAAATTTTAAATCTTAAGTCCTCGCAAATGTTTAAATTTTATTTTTATTAATAGATTAAAATATATTTAAAATTAAAAATTAATTTGAATTCAATATATAATCAGAGTCATATGCAATAACAACTTCATACTCTTTTAAAAAAATACTAAAAAAAATAAATAGGAGCATTTTAGTCAATAATATAAAATTTTGAATTTTCAAATGAATTTCTCAAAATTTTATGGAATTCATTTGTTCCAAACGCGTTCTAATTATTTATTATTAGTCTATAAATAGAGAGAGCCACTTGAGATTTGGTAAAATCATTTTTTTTTATATAATTTCAATAGTTCTTATATAATGTGTTTTTGACATTGATATATTTTTTTTCTTCTAATTTCTATTATTCTATCAAATTAGAAAAAATTTAATAAATCATTAGAGAAAGCGATTTATATGAAATTATCATTAAAAATGATATATATATATATAGATTCACTTCTATGATTGAATTTATATCATCCATTTTATTTTATTATTTTTAATATCATCTAAGAAAATTTATTAATTCAAAAATAAATTAAATCAATAATTTTTAATATATGTTTCATTTTTTCAATTTTATTATAGACATTAATTTTTATATAATTAATTTTAATATTTTAAATTTAAAATAAATGTTCTTTAATTTAAATAATTTTTAAAAAAATTAACAAATGTAAAACTAAAAATAATTTTAACTAAATTTTTTAATTAAATTATATATTTTAAAATATTATCATAATATTTCTAAAATTATAAATAAAGATATTTATGGTGCATAGCCTTTACATGCTACTAATTTTTCATAAAAAGTGATGAATTTGTGCAATTCACTTTAAAAAAACTGACATTTAATGTTGACTCATAAGAATGTGGGAAATTATTATCATATTCTCACAAATTTCAAATATCTAAATCAATACCCAGAAAAAATTTTCAAAAAATCATTATTAGCAATGTAACGATCATTATGAAGGTGATAAATAGCATAGCGAATTTAAGAATTTTAAATCTATCCTTATTTTAATCCATTTATAATATATATATATATATATATATATTTTCAAATGTGTAGAAAATAATATTTGCCACGCGACAAGACCAATTTGTATAACTTTATTAGCTATTTGTAAAGGTGCAAAGGCGGTGTCTTGTTGGGTACCACTTACTTTCCCTGTCCCCTGCCGAAGTATGGTCGAAAAACTCAAGTCGTACGCGGCTTAATAATGCAAAAATGATCACGTTTTCACAACAAAGTAGCTTTCACTTGTGAAAGTATACAAATATTCTTAAAACTTGTGAAAGAATAATTGTTAATTCTTAAAAATTCTCCTTTTCTTCTTCAACAGTTTACGGTCGACCACTGCTGGTCACTCTTTTCTCTTTTTATTTATTTTTTTACAAATAATTCTCAAATTTATTTTCATATTTGAGTTATTATTGCCTAAATATTGAAATTTATTATTGTCTATATTTTAGGATTTTGTTCTTAGATATAGTTTGAGTTATTATTGCTCATATTTTGAAATTTTATCTTCAAATTTAGTTTTGATTTATTGTTATTATCATTATGCTGATTTTATCTAACACTTTCATTATTTGGATAGTTGTGTAGAAGGAAATGTAGATCTCATCCCCAATAGAAGGAAGAAATTTCAAGAAAATCAAATTGAACTTGTAGAAAGATCATGGAGTCGAATAATGGTCATGAATAGTCATCAAGTTGAGCAAGCGATCGTCTTTGACACAAATATTATGCTCTATCAACTCAATCAGATACTTCAAAAGGTTTTTCTATCTCTATATAAAGAGGATCAATCTCCTTACTCAGGCACGTGATACATAAACAAGATCTATGTAATAGATAATTCATTCGATTATAACTATTTATTATTCTGTTATTGGCTTAAGCATCGGAGTAGTTGCAGGCTTAAGGCCCCTATTTTCTCTCTACCTTTTTTATTCATGTCTTGCAAATTTCTACATAGGCAATGTGAATTTATTTTTCCTAAATCTATCAAATTGACGAATTCTCAAATACTTTTAAAACTCAATTTTAATGGTTAACACCCATATTTTAGGATTTTGTTCTCAGATTTAATTCGAATTATTATTGCATATATTTTGAAATTTTGTTCTTAGATTTAGTTTTGAGTTATTATTATCATCATTATGCTGATTTTATCTATCATCTTTTATTATTTGGATAATTATGTAGAAAGAAATATAGATCTCATCCTCAATAGAAGGAAAAAAATTAAAGGTAATCAGATCTAACCTATAAAAAGACCATGAAGTCAAACAATAGTCATGAATAGCTATCAAGTAAAGCAAGTGATCTCCTGCGGTATAAATATTATACTCTGTCAACTCAATCAGATACTTCAAATCGAGATTGTATTTTTTATTCTTTATATAAGTGGTTTATCATTAGACTGGCTATACAAAGATATAAGAATATATTGATATGTATTTCATATTTGTATATAACTCTCGATTAATGAAATTTCTAGTTTGATTTTTCTAAAAAAATAATTGTTAATCATTTTTTATTTTATATGAAAATTTATATTATTTTAAAATATAGATAAAATTTATTATTCAAACTATGAAAATAGAGATAAATTTATTTGACGAAATAATTATTATAGTTGACTTTGACGTTAGATCATTGGGTTGATATTTCAGTGTGCTGCATTGTGAGTCTCCCATCTTGTTTCTCACATGGTGAAGAGAGAGAATAAAATCATAGAAGTAAGAACCAATACTTAATTCAAGTGCAAATTGTTATTGATGGATTCTTTTTTATTATAATCAATTAATATTTCATTTTTTTTGCTTTATAATTTTTATCCTTTTCTTTTTCCTTCAATAAGTGCTTTTATATATTAATTTGGATAATTTATTAATTAATTTGAATAATTTAATAAAAACGAATGAAATTTTCATTTTCTATGTCATGAAATTGGAGAGATACAAAATATTTGGCTCATGACAGAAAATAAACGAAATATTACATCATTTAATATTTTCCTCCTCTTTCTCAAATAAAAAAATAATACATTTTCCTGGATATTTTTCTAATTATTTCTCTTCCTTCAAATAAAAAAATACTCAAATTTAAATAAGGTATTAAAGTTTGACGAAGAGGAGTATGAGATGTTAATCTCTTTAACATTTTTTATGGAACACCAAATTTTATACTCTCTTCATTTCATTAAATTTAATAGTTCTCGACTTTTAAAAATTTAAAAAGATATTGAATTCTCTCAACTTCATAAAAATAAGAATAATTGACTAAATCACTTATTAAATAATGTTCATTTAATCAAAACAAAGCCTAATGAGAATATTTAAATGAGGATAAAATTAAAATAAAATAAATAATACTATTTTAATTTTTTAAAAATATCATCTAAATCAAAAACTGTCAAATCTAAGGAGCCAAGTATTGATTCTCTATGTATGTAGTTGTTACACAATAACAAAAGTGTTGACTTATGGGTCAATTCTAGATTTAATTTCACCCATGATACTTGGACTATAGTCCATATTACAATGGCGTTTCTAAATTTTAATTTATTATGCAAATATATATAAATTTTAATTGACATTACGAAAAAATACATCTGTTAGTTTCGCCGTTGGGATTTAACGGGATGCTGACGTGGAAGAGAGAGAGTGATTGTTGCAGTAAAAAAAATGCCACATCAACTTTGATGTGTCAGCCTCTTGACTTACACCAATTCCTCTCAACTGACCTATCCAACTTTGACTTAAACTTATTCTCTCTCCTCACTTCTTTCTCAAATTGCAACAATCGGTTTGCCAGGAAATTTCCTCAGGTGGTTCTTAAGCTACCAAAGCTTAAATTCTTGGATCTTAGATTCAACGAAGGGACTGTACTAAAAGAACTGTTTGACAAAGATTTAGATGCAATCTTTATCAATAACAACAGATTCGTCTTTGATATTCCAGATAATTTTGGTCATTCTCCGATTTTAGTTATCATTTTGGCTAATAACAGATTCCATGGCTGTGTTCCTCATAACAAACCCCAAAGCTATACTTAGTCTTATCCACCTCTAGTTTCAATCCTCTCCACTCATAAACTTCTCTAACATTCTCAAATCCACCCAAACACACAACTTATTTCACCCAAAACCCCAAACTCATCTCTACACCTACTCAAAACCCCGATTTGATTGAAATTATCTTCAATGGATCGGCCACGCATTCACGACCAATCAATAGATCAATGTCCTCTTCATCTTCCTCAACACGACTTACACCGTTGATTAGTAAAGGCCTGGCCTTTAGCGAGATAACACAACTACAATCTTTATCGAAGAAATGAATTCGCAGTACTGCATGTTGAGAGGAAAGAGTTGCGGCTTCAGAGTCAAAGAATAAGTTTTGCTGGTTTAGGGTTTTGAGGTGAAAAAGTAAAAGTAGGGATTTTAGGCAGTTAAAATTGGTTTCATCAGGTAAATGCAACTTCACTTCCACTTTCATAATTGGGTTTTGTATTTTTCAAGGAGAAAGGCTGATTCACTGAGATTTGGAGGTGGGATTGGTTTGTTTGCGGTCGAGGAGGTGGAGGAGGAAGTAGAAGTGGTTGTGACTGTGATGAGGAAGTTATGGCAAAGCACTTGCGAGATTCTTCGAATTCTTCTTTATCTTCGATTTTGGACGGTTTTCTTATCAGCATTTTGGTTGCAAGAACCAACAGCGAGTGTTTGGCATCTAAGAAAGAAGTGATGAGAGAGAATAAGTTTAAGTCAAAGTTGGATAGGTCGGGAGAGAGGAATTGGTGTAAGTCAAAAGGTTGGCATATCAAAGCTGATGTGGCGTCTTTTTTACTGTAACAGTCACTCTCTCTTTTCAACATCAGCATCCCGTTAAATCCCCAACGACGAAATTGACAGATGTACTTTTCTATATCGTCAATTAAAGTTTATATATATTTATGTAGCAAATTAAAATTTATGAAACGCCATTGTAATATGGGCTATAGTCGAGGTACCATGAGTGAAATTAAGCCGTCAATTCTATCTTGAGATTTTATTGATTATGCAAAATAAATAAATTTAATATTATTGTATGTGCTAAAGTTGTTTTATGCAGATTTTTAATATAAAAAATGTTAAAGAAGATAAGCTTCTACAACCCAAGATTTTTTGAAAACCTCGAAAAATTATTGAAGATTTAGTATCTTAGGATTTATTGTAAGATAGAGAGAATATTATTTTATAAGCACAAAATATTTTTATCTCTCTTAAAAATTTTTTTGAAATATTTTTGAGAGTTGTCTTGAAAAGAAAGTCAAGCTTTGCTATTTTAATTCAATTACCTAAATAAAAAATATCTTGACTTAAATATTTTCAGTAACCAATAATTGAGTATTTGATTCTTATATTTTTTATTTTCAGAAAGTCAAGAAATTATTTAAAGCAAAGATTCAATATCTTTTATAACGGAATTTTTATTCCTTTTATAAAAAGATTTTTCTTCTTCCAAAAATTATTGATTTTTAAGAAGAGTTAGAGTCAATTGCTTCAAGAGATACTTTTAAAAGCTCTCTCTCTCCAACCTCTTCAATATTTATTTCTTTTCTATTTGTTTACTTAAGAGATATTTTTAAGGGAAAATAAATTTGATAACAACAATTTTTGAAGAATAATTTTGAACTTTATTTCTGATTTCAAAATCTATTTTTGTGTTCTTCCTGTGCTTATAAATGTGTTTCTCTCTGTCCATATAGGTTGCTGTAATTTATTGTGGATTATAAACTTTTAAACGAAAATTTTTTGTGTAATAGCTTAGATGAAAAGTTATTGTGTAATATGTTATCAAACGACCTTCTCATTGTATGAGATTTAATGTCTTGACGTGATTTTTCATTCTTTGCAAAAATAGAAATGATAGAAATTGACTATAATCTTTGAAAATCTAATGGGATAAAGGTTAGATCTAGTTGTTGATCTATTTTCTTGTAAAGTTGGTATGTCTCTTACACTTGAAAAGAGATAATGTAGTGGATAATCTCAAGATAAGTCTTGGAAAGTAGAATTAGACGAGTTAGTGCCAAAGTACTATGAATCTCTGTGTTTATCTTTTTCATTTTCTGAAATTTTGTTTGATTGTTTTTTGTTTACACAACTATTAATCTTTTTAGAAATGTTAAGTTGTTAATGAGTTTTTGTTTCTAAACATGAATAAGTTTTATCTTTGTGGAATGTTGAAACTCTGAATTTCTATATTGTGATTATACCAAATTGTAATATGTCCTTCTATATTCAGTATAATTCACAATTTGAGTTACAATCAGTTTTCCAATCTTGAATAAGTTTTGTAAAGTAGTTATAAAATGTAATAGCTATTTTTCACAAAGTTTTTCTAATTTTGCATAACTTTTATGAAGCAGTTCTAAATGCAATAACTATTCTTCACAGAGTCATTCTAATTTTGCAATAAACTTTGTGAAAAAATTCTAAACTTGATAACTGACTCTCATAAATGCTTTCTAATTCCGTTGCAACAAAATTCTAATTTTGCATATTTGAAGTTAAATTTTAAGAGAACCCAATTCATCTCCCTCTTAGATTGTATCATATGTCAACCGGACCCATAAAATAGCCAAGTCAACCCACTCGTGCTCGATTTCCATGTGGAAATGACCCGTTTACAATTTACAATGTAAGAAAAAAAATGCTCTTTTAAAAAATTAAACTTGAGCCTAAATTTGATCTATTTATCAAAATAACCTAATAAATATATTTAAATTCAGCTTGTTAAATTATTAAATGTGCTATTTTTGAAATCGAGTTTCGGATAACATACAAGCAACTTAGATTAATATTCTTAAAAAAAGATCATTGAAAAATAGAAAGGTAAAGAAAAAAGTAAGAGAAATAATTTATGCCAAGTTTGCAATACATTATTCCAAAGAATAAAGCAAGAAATAACTTACCATTAATAGATTAATGTTTATTTATTATTAGTAATAAATAAATAAAAAGTTAATGAAGTCCCAAAACATAAAAGGATACCAAATATCCTTTTTCCATTACCACTCGTCACTATAAAAAAAAAACACTTTGTCTGAAACTTTAGGATTTCGTATTATGAAACCTTTCTTTCTCTGATAATGTCACAGTGAACAAATCAAAATTTAAAAAAAAAAAAAAGAAAATGTAATTTTCTCTTTTCTTCTCCCACGGGCGGCTATTAGTCAACTGTCATCGTTTTTCTTTTTCTATCCTTTATTTTTAAATAATCCTCATATCCGTAAAAATTTGAGTTATTGTTATTTAAATATTGAAATTTATTGTTGCGCATATATTAAAATTTTATTTTCAGATTAGTTCTTAATTATTGTTATCATCGTTATGATGGCTTTATTTAGCATCACTGCAATATATTGCATCTATAACTACAATAAACAGCTACAAACATGAATATTGTACCTAATATATATTTATTGCCACAAAATTAAGGTCTTGTAACTATTATTTATAGCAATTAATTTTAATTTTTAGCTTCAATAATCGTAACTTATGAAAAAATACTTGCTACGTCATTATTTTTTGGCAAGACATTCTATTATTTAGTTATAAAAATAATAAGTATAGCTGAACAATTAGTGAGCTACAAGTTGTAATTTTCGGAGCAAACTATTTGCTTTAAATTTTTATTTTTATAGCAAAAAAATTTAACGCTTTTGTCGCAATATAATTATTTGCATGGCAAAAGGTATTGGTTTTCAGCTACAAAGAACTTAAATCTCGTAATTAAAATTTAGCTATGTCATTTCTTGCTGCAACATCTTACGAAACAAACTCATAGTGGCAAAAGCATTTAGCCACATAAATTTACACTTTAACCACAAAATATACATTACGTTGTAGTGTATATTTTATTATTTAAATAGTTATACAGAAAAAAATGCAGATCTCTTCTCCAATAGAAAAAAGAAATTCAAAAGTAATTAGATCAAATTTGTAGAAAGATTATAGAGTCAAAGAATGGCCATGAATAGTCATCAAATGGAGCAAATGATCGCCTATAATTTAAATATTATGCTTTGTTAATTTGATTAAATACTTTAAATCAAGCTTGTATTTTTTTATTGTTTATATAAGTGGTTTATTATTAGATTTTTTATAAAAAATATAGAAATGTATTGATATGTACGGCATACCTCTGTAGAATTCTAATTAATAAAATTTTTAGTTTTATTTTTCTAAAAGGAAATAAAATAAAAGAAAGGTCCACTTTTTTTGTTTTTTATTAAATTAAAAAAAAACACCCCATGGGTGCATACGGTATTAAGCATATTTAGGTTCATTTTCCTTTTGTGGACAAATTGTTGACCTTATGGACGTCCATTTTGTATCGGGAATTGGGAAGCTATGCTTTTTCGAAGAAGAATAAATAAAATATTTTATCAGAATAAAAAGAAAAACATATGATATGACGGCTCCTTTTTTTCCTTTCATTTTTTTTTTCTAATATTCTTTATATGGTTGTTCCACATTTAAGTTAGATGAAACTCTTTGTATTTTTTTCAGCTATTATATGAATTTTTTTTAATAAAATTTCAACATTTAGATTATATGATTTTTTATTTTCTATTTAGACGTTGATTTGATTTTATTCATTTATATATTTCTTTTAAACGTGAAAATTATTTTATCGAACACACGGAAAAAAAGAGGTAAACTACCGAATTTATTATCCTAATATGGTTGAAAATTAAAATTAATGATGCAGAAATGTTAATTAAGTAGGTTAATTGCACGTATAAAAAAAGCAGGTGATGATATGCAGCATTTTCTTTTTATTTCTTTCACTTTTTGGCCCTAAATAATGATTGTGCGATGACAAGCGCTCTTTCGACAAAGGGGAAATTCCAAACTCAAGAAATCAAAAAGCAAAGTGAAAATGATCATGTCATGAACAGAAAAGAAACACTCTGTTATGATTTGTGGCGGAGATGGGGCGGTCGACCACCCTTTTGCCACTTTACATGTTCTTTTTGTAGCTTATATCTTCTCATCTATCGACCCGGATTTAATATCTTTAGCTTCATAAATTTTTCCTAATTTTTATAATTTAATAAAATAAAATAAAATATGAATTACTGAAAAAAAATATATCTTTTTACAAACTTCCTTCCATATGCTCTTCCGTCTTGAATATAGTATATATGTATATTATATTTTAAACCATTTTGGTTAATTAGATTCTGAAAACATTGATGTTTAGTCAATTTCATCCTTCGTTTTGCCCCATCAATGCAGCTGAGTAATGTCAGAGTCAGCACCCAACAAAACATTCATCCTTGTCCTGATAAAAATTTGGCAGAATCTTCGAACCTAGACGGAGATCAAGTCGGGACCATCAAATATTCCAATCCGTGATTTTTATCTTTCAAAAACCAATGCTATCTGTAAATTTCAAGTCTTTATATATATATACTCATTAGCAATTATCAATTAGTGAAAAGAAAATATAGATTGGGCAAAAAATTAATTCAATTAAATTATTATTTTACATTTTTCTTTAATTATGAATGAAGGTTTATTATTTTTTAAATTAAAAAGAAAATGCTTTTGAGGTAAATAGAAAAATTAGGCTATTTTAGGTTTGACTTTATAAGAATTCAATTTATTTAGATTAGGACAATAATCATATTTTTCTAATTTAGTTCACTTTAATATATTTCTTTAAAAGTTGAGTTTTTTATTTATTACTTTTATAGAATTTGGATGGAATTTACTGAACCAACGAATATATATAGTTTAGTTTGATTTTCATGGAAAAAAATTGAAATTTTTGTTTGGTTTTATTTTCTTTTCATGAAATTCAAAAAATAAACTTAAAAATATTAAAATAGTTAAAAGATAATTTAGTCAAGTTATTTTTTGTCACAATTTAAATGAATAAATATTATTTCTTTAATTTTCGTGCAAGAATATTAAACAATGGATCAAAAAATAATTAATTAATTAAAGCTTAATCAAGCTTTTTTTTAAAAAAAAAAAGTGAAGACAACCATATTTGAAATTAATGTGACTATGAATTATAGGAAAAACATTAAAAAAAGAAACAAAAAAGCTTCCTTCCTCTTTTTTCCAATTAACTATCATATTATCACTTTAGAAATTATTTAAAAGAAGAACCATTTCTAGACCAACAAATTCTGCGCACACATTGAGTGATTAGAAGCAAAGATGCTTCCAACGACCACACGATCACCCAGAGAAAATCTCTTTTGCCATATATATATATATAGTCTTTTTTTTTTCTTTATGCCCTATTCAATTTTAATAATTAATTTTTTCTTCTGATAGTTCATAGCATTGCATTGTCCCCACGTAGAAGTAATTATTGGGCTGACTGGAGATCTAGTGCAAAAGCTAATGTGATGATGGCTTAAAAAAAATAATAAAATTAATGATTAAAGCTAGATTTTTAATGATGAAACTTATGTGGGAAGAAGGAAACTGATTAATTAAATTTGTTACTCTTACTTGCTATTATATATTATATAAAAAGATTCACTGATTGTGCCTTTCATTAATAAAAAAAGATGATTAAAGGGCAAAAAAAAAAAAAGTAGAAACCCGCGTGATTGCAAAAATTTCAAAAAAGTGGATTCTTTATGGTATCAATTTTGGACTTTTGTTCCAACTTTATGTACTAAAATGGAAGAAATCATTTAATGGACAACACACCCGATAATTCACATTTTCAATGGGCTACATAACCCAATTGTCATCAAAATTCACAAATTCATTTTAATTATTTAATCAAATTTATGCATTAGTGTTTAATAAATTTATTTTTTTATAAAATCGAATTTATAATATCTGTGCGCTTTTGGAAATGAAGAATTAATTTCTATGTTGCATATTTATATTCTAAAATACGTCAATTATTACATTGTTCAGGTTCAATACAATTTCACTCATATAAATGTTTTTATTTTTACTTTTTCTTTAAAAAAAAAAGATTAATCCGTGTATTTGTGAGCATAGGAAATTTCCCTCCAACACAGTGAATTTGTATTATTTTTGAACCACTTCCCCGATAGGCAGCAACTGTTTTTTCCAATTAGAAGTGTTGTTTATACACCTGTAAGGATAAGCCCAAATCCAATATTTCAAACTGGACCATCGTCCGCTCAAGCATCAAGTCACATTGAAATCAAAATGTCTCTGACTCTTTTTGGTGGCCAGACTTGCTCTCATCAGAATTAATTGGGTGTCCTTAAAGATAATACAAGTGAGAAAATGAAACCTTCCCCCACTGCAACATGAGATAAAATGGTATCTTACACATTTTCAGTAATGGCAATCTCGACGGAATTTATGAATTATAACATTATCAATCCGTCCCAAAAGGGCACAAGGAGATAAGTATTTGATCAAATCACTCACCGCCACCAAAACTCTCGTTGACATCAGAAAACCTATGACTACAGCTAAACCTTCCTAATTATTACACTGTAAGACCTGCTGGAGGAGCAACTGCTGGAACCTTAGGCTTAGGCTTTTCCACCACGATGGCTTGAGTGGTGAGGACCATTCCGGCAACTGATGCAGCATTCTGCAGAGCACATCTTGTCACCTTTGCTGGGTCAATAACACCAGCCTCCACCAGGTTCTCATACTTATCTGACATGGCATTGTAACCAATTTCCCATTCACTAGCCTTTAGCTTCTCCACAACCACCTCACCTTCAATTCCAGCATTTTGAGCTATCAATGATGCTGGTGCTACCAGTGCCTATATAAAAGCGAATATATCATGTTAATGCAAGCAACCAACAAAAACAAAATATCAATTAAAAAAGACCAAAGGCCTTAAAGATTAAAAACAAAAAATAAAAACAAGGTGCAAGAATAACATCCTGGAACCAGACACATTTAACAGGTATCTTATAAACCGAACTGCTCATATTATCAAGTAAAACCTATAGTTTTAGACAGGAGAAATACTGTCCCACCTCTGCTATTCATCTCCCAGACCCTCAACACCCAAAAAAAAAAAATTAGAGGCTCTATGACACTGGATGGCACTAAACTCGTAGCAGTTGTTTGAAACTCTCTATACTTTCACAGCAACTCTGTCCCTAGGCAGAGAGACTAGCATCTCCATCACCAGCAAGTTCACATATAAACAATTAGATAACATCGCGTTTGACCTACTGCGTCATTGGGCAACTGATTTCCCAAAAAATGTTTATCACACAGTCCTAATACCACACATGTACCTAAAAGTGAGTAACAATTTACCTTTTGCACTATATCAGCACCTAAACGCTCATCTGCATCGCTTATCTTGTCCTTAATAGCAGGCACAGAAGTTGAGAGATGAACCAATGCCGCACCACCACCAGGCACAATGCCCTCCTCAATTGCAGCAAATGTTGCATTCTTGGCATCCTCAATTCGGAGTTTACGATCTTCAAGCTCAGTCTCTGTTGCAGCCCCTACTTTGATAACAGCAACTCCACCAGACAATTTGGCAATTCTCTCAGCCAATTTCTCTGAGTCATAAACTGAATCTGTCTCAGCCAACTCTTTTTTCAATTGTGTGATCCTGGCTTGTAACTCGTCCTTAGATGCAGCATCTGCAATAATTGTGGCAGATTCTTTGGTGATGGTCACTTTCCTGGCCAAACCAAGCTGCTCAACCGATGTATTTTCAATGAGCAAACCCAAATCACTTGCTTGGAACTCAGCTCCTAAAATGCAGGAAAACCAGAGAGAACCAACAATATTAAGCCTCAACACATAAACAACTCAATATACTTGAAACAGTACACACTGACATGAAATCACACAGTTCGTTATTAACTGCACCTGTCAAGATGGCAATGTCTTGAAGCATAGCTTTTCTTCGTTCACCAAATCCAGGAGCTTTGATGGCAGCAACATTAAGGATGCCCCGCAGCTTGTTCACAACAAGGGTAGCCAAGGCCTCCCCAGTTACATCCTCAGCAATTATAAGCAAAGGTGCCCTCAATTGAGTGGTCTTCTCTAGCAGGGGAATAATGTCCTTTATTGATGAAATTTTCTGATCAGTAACCAACACTCTTGCATTCTCAAATTCACAAATTAGCTTCTCAGGATTTGTTACAAATTGAGGAGAGATATAACCTCTGTCTATCTGCAATGCAGAAGAATGATGTTAGCTTTCTAATCAAACCACCTGAATTAGCACAAATCATGAAAAAAAAAAAAAAGGGAAACCGAGGCAGGCTGTGGGAGATGATAAGCAGACCTCCATTCCTTCTTCAACTTCTACTGTTGTCTCAAATGAGGAGGATGACTCAATAGACAAAACACCATCAGGCCCAACTTTGTCAATAGCATCAGCAATCATTGTCCCAATCAACTCATCATTTCCAGCAGAAATGGAAGCAACAGCTAAAGATGTAACCCAACATAAATTAAGAATCAAATAAATTGAAAATAATTGCGATACAGATCAATTTAATTGAAAAAGGCAGTGTAGGAAATACAATACCTTTGATGTCATCACGACCTTTAACAGGCCTAGCTTTCTTTTCTAGCTCCTCTACCAAACCCTGGACAGTCTTATCAATTCCCCTTTTTATGGAGACTGGATTGGCTCCAGAGGTGACATTCAAAAGCCCTAGCTTGATTATTTCTCGTGCAAGGACTGAGGCAGTTGTTGTCCCATCACCAGCAGAGTCATTAGTTTTACTTGCAACCTTCACCCACAAATCAAAAAGATGTCAATGTACTAATTGCAAACCCTTGCTATATATAGGCAATCAAAAAACATGATGACCAATAGTATGGATATGGCAAGTGAGTGAGTAAATTACACAATGAATAACGAGATAGATTCCGGATAGGAAGACTTACCTCCCTTATCAGGGCTGCACCGGCATTCTCCTTGGGATCAGGTAGTTCAATAGCTCGGGCAATTGTAACACCATCATTGACTACCTTAGGACTTCCAAACTCATCCAAGACAACATTTCTCCCTACAATATGCAATCGAAGTAAGAGAGTTAGCACCATTTTTCCCCTTATATTTCCTTATCAAATTTCCCTGCAGAACTGCTCTTGAAAGACTTTATTCAACACTATAAAGCTGCATGGAGGGGGGAAACAGAAAAGGGTACATTCTGAGCCCTTGACAAAAGAACATTCTTAGATATTTACAAAACACAAAAGCTCAACAAGGAAAAACATAACTGTATCACGATTGTAAAAGGAGAAAACTAAAAGCATTCACATCAAATCGATACACGTCAAACAATGCACGCTAAAAGCATTTCAATCAACCATTCTCCTAAATACGGCAAAGCAACAATCTCTTCTGAACCCCACAACCAACACATTTCTACTCAGAACATGCTTATTAGTATTACTTCCATAAATCATCTTGGCTTTTGCCTAGTATCTTACATCAAATTTTTATCTAAACATTTAAACTTGACTTTAAAATTACAGCAAACAATAGCAAGGGTTTGACTTAAATACATCATTTGGTAAGCAACAGTTTCAAATCTAATCAAAATTTCATCTATTCGAGCTGAGGATGGAAAAGATCAAGAAGGCAAATGGTAAATCAAATAAGATGCTAAAGCAAGAAGATACCCCTAGGACCAAGTGTAAGCCCAACAGCATCAGCAAGCTTATCAATGCCAGACTGAAGAGCAGTCCTTGAGTTCTGATCAAAGGCAATTTCCTTTGCGTTGGCTCGCACTGTAAATCTTCTGGCTGACTGCCCATAATTCAGCCTTTGATTCTGCTGCTGATTCACTCTCCTCCTCAAGCTCCCCTGCAAGTAAAATTGCATATAATTCAAAATTTTGCTATTAAAAAAACGACGAGATATTAAGATTTGCCACGCAATAGCAGTGAAATTGAGAAAAGCTACAAAATAAACACTCAAACTACAAGATTTACATATGCAAAAAAGCACATAAAAAAATTGAGAACTCATAAAACCCATCACATTCTGTTTAGTTTGGCTCATTTAAGTAATTATAATATTCAATCGCTTGACTTTTTCTCGGAAAACGATCAGAAAGCTTAAGCAAGAAAATACCTGTTTTGGAGAGCAAAGAATGGAAGCTGTGGAAATAGCATTGGATGTTGCCATTTCTCTGTGACCCAAGATAGAAGGTAGGGTTTTTGAGCTTTGAGAGGGCAGATTGTGGTGTTTCGTGTGGATAAGGAAAGGAGGCAAGCCAGAGACTGAGGGTATTAGGGTTTAGTTTTATTGTTAGAAATGAAGTTCCAGAAGATTCTTTCGACTTCGTAGAAGCGTCGAGTTTTTTTGGGGGTTTTGTTGGTTAGCCACTGAACTTAACCACTACCGAACCGGGAAAAAAAGGATGCGTTTGTAGGTGCAGAATTTTTTTTCCCCTTTTCTTGTTAATTTGATACGTAGTTAGATACTTTCATTTTTTCACATAATATAAAGGAGCAAAGCATATAAAAAAAACAATGTAAACTTTAAAATATAAACTTTTGCTAGCGATGAGTGTATTTTTAGTATGCTTTCAATATGTAAATAAAATATATCTTGTGTCATGTTTCTTATTACATTACATTCCCTTTTTACAGTACAATTTTAATCGTAACTGTTAAAACTAAAATCTAATTATAAATGTCAAATAATATTTTTAGCATTTAATAATTTATTTTGACTAAACATTTGTTGAGCGTTATAAAATTTAAACTTTATTCGGTTGTGACGTTGCTTAAGTGTATCTCTATTCGGGCATTATATTATTCATATCTTGATGTCACTCTCACTACTTGGCTCTTGACTTAGTCAAAATACCATTCGGTAGATATCGAACAGATTCTTTGTTTATCAGCTAGTATTATATATAGTCGTCAATTTAAATTCTGCTCTATTAAACAACTACTTTTTATATAATTTTTAGAGTTTTAATTAATTAATTTTTTTAATATTTTATTTATATGGATATAAAATAGATGGTGAAAATTTATTAGGATTATTAAAATCTTTTGTTTGGTTTGAGTGAAAATGTGGAAGAGAGTATTCTTAATCCATTTTCACTCCATTTTAAAATGAAAATGAATAGTATCATTTTATACGTTTATTCTATTTTAACGCTTATTTTACTTCTTCCCTCTTCCCAAATATAGCATAAAAGTTAGAAAAAGCGAATTATGAAAAATCGTTTTCCTTAATAATTGATGAAACATGTTTCAATAATGTGAATTACACCAATCCGTAAAATTGAAATAAATTAATAAATTAGGCCTTATAAAACTTTATCTTTCTCTGCATATGTAGCATTTAGAAATTATTGGTATACTTTATAAATATAAACAAGTCGTGCATCCACACAATAAATGATTTAATATGAAAGAGCTATATTATTTTTATATTTATCATTATTAATTTTTTTTATGTGCGTTACATATTGATTATGGTCGTTATTCATACCATTTAATTTTTTATCATTACTCACTTTTACTTATTATATACTTATTTTTATTTTTTAATATTACGTATTGATTATAATTTTTGTCTTCTACTATTTAGATTTTTATAATGTTAAAACAACATTCCATATAAGAATAATATGAATATAATGATTAGTTAATAAAATAGCAGTGTATATATATACACACATTTCAATTCAATTTTTATTGCTATTTATCTAAAATTGATATAAGACTTAACTATATATATTTTATTTGAAAATTTATTTATATATATATATCCAATCCAATCAAATTATACAAAGATAAAGGAAAATATATTACAAAAAATATATTTTTTTTATATCTCACTTAAATAAAATATTTTAAATTATAATAAAAATTAAAAACATATTCCAATATTTAAAAATAAATTTGAAATATAAAATACGAAAATTTTCAAATATCTCATAATCATATATATATTTATTAAAAAATAAAATTTAAAAAGATAAAATTTTAAATTTTAAAATACTTAATTATTTATATTTATTTATTTATTTAAAAATAATTTTAATAAATTATAAATTTTATTATGTTTTTTTTGCTTTGAATTGTTCAAAGAACATTTGTTTGTTTATTATTTTCTGTTCTCGTTCAAAACAACTTTGATAAAAATAAAATTGTATCCTTCATCTGTCTAATAATACGTTATATTGCAATTCATTCCTCATGTTGAAGTTCAAAATATATATATATATATATATTAAAAAAAAGATATATTCATTTCCATGAATATAAATATAAAAATAAGTGGGTGCATCACATAATATATTAATTAATTTAAAAAAGAAAATATATATATCATAAACAAAAATAAATAAATTATATATTAAAAAATGTAATTTATATATTACTATTCTTAATTAAAAAATTATATACCAATTCCAAATGATAGTTGTATTATAAAAATTGAAACTCATATTTTTTTCCTCGGCATTTTGTAATATCTTTAGCTCTTGTTTTTTTATTTTTTTTAATTCAATCAACATTTATAAATAGTGAATGATAATTCTAAAAGTAATGCAATAATTAAATCCAAAAAAGTAAAATAATAATAGTAATATTGTCACGATCCAAACTATGGGCCGGATTGGCACTAGGATCTGAGTAAGCTTAAGGCCCCCAAGGCCTGTAGTAAGCCTAAATCATTCAAAACTCTATCTTTATTAATCTCTTACCTTGGAAACAGAAAGCTCATATTATGACACAGTCCGACAATCAGTCGGTAACATTCTTGGCCCAACTTCAATATCATATTTGGTTCACAGCTCGGGCTTATACTTTTTAAATCATAATACAATTTATACGAATTTCATTGGTCATAATATGATCAAACTCTTCTTGTCATAGTTTTTCTAAATTTTAGAAAAATACTTCACAGGTTATTCATCTGTATATAATAAATTTTTACACATTCAAATATTAATTTACCGTCTTGACTGCGAAACTAAACTAAAATATTCAGAATATTCCAACACCAGATAATTCATACGCTAACATTTTGAATCCAGTATTAAATACTCTATCTTTGCGGAGAATGAAGCAGAGCCTTTATATATATATATATATTTGCTACAAATGGTAACATAATAAAATTATTTATAAATAAAATAAAATAAAATTTGAAATTAATAGTAAGTTTATATATTTTATAATAACTTTTGAAATTTGATTGCATAACAAAATTATAATTAATAGAAAATTTACGTATTTTATAATAACTTTTGAATTTTAATTTTCTTCTATATTTATAAATAAAATAAAATTTGAAATTAATAGTAAGTTTACATATTTTATAATAACTTTTGAAATTTGATTGCATAATAAAATTATAATTAATAGAAAGTTTACGTATTTTATAATAACTTTTGAATTTTAATTTGCTTCTATATCCAATGCTCTTTTCTACAAAACTCCATACATAATACATTTATTGATTATTATTACAATAAATAAAACTAATATAAATATGTGATAGTATATTTCAATTTATTATTTAATGTAATGAATCTGGGATGTGTATGCTGCGTAATAAGAAATTATATAAATATTAATATATATTTATCTATACTATATTTTCAAATGTCTTGTTATTATATATATTAGTGTTAGCACCCGTGTGATGTGCCAGTATTAAAAAGTAAAATAATATTTTATAACATCATTCAAAAATAATAAAATTATATAATAAAATGGTCCTTAAATGCATTATAAATACTAAATTAAAAATTTAGATATCTAAATCCTTATAAAAATTCACCTTTAATAACCAAACTCGTCCCGAACTCGATTTTAATTACCTGTTTAAATACTCAAATCCATTTAGGTTAAAATATATATTTTTTTATTTTACAAAAATAAAAATAATAAAATTATTATTTTGAGTTAATAAAAAAATATAATATAAATATTAAATATAATTATAGCATTAATATAATTAAAAAGGGCAATATTGAAATGACCCATTAATTTATTTTTAAAAGAATTTTTATTTAAAATTTAATTATAAATTTTCACCAATGAGAATTAGCGAAAAATAATATTTTATACCGCAAACCGAACCCGAAAACCAAATTTAAATAGTCAAACTCAATCGAAAAACCCTTAAATCAAATGTAAATTAGGCTAAATTGTTGGGTTAGAATAAATCGATTTAAGTCGAACTAGAAATCCATTAAAATACTTGAAATTGAACCAGATTGAAAAAAAAAACCACTCTCTTCCACCTTCCTCTCTCAAACCCGCATCTCTCTCCCTCTCCTTTCACGATCGTAGCAACGATCTCATCCCAGCTGCTGACAGACGCCGCTTGATGTGGCGGAGGGAGTGGACGAAGCTCCAGAGGATGGCCACTGCTTAGACCGTCGAAGCCTTCTCGTGCAAGGCGAGTCTCTCTCTGCGCGATGCTACTATCTCTTTGACAGCTGCGTCTCTTCGATTTTTTGGCAAATGAGAGCGTTGCCGGCGAGCTTGGACAGCAAGGTAAGCTCGAAATCCTTCCCCTTCTACCATAGATCGATTCTGTTGCACCAAGACACAAAAATTTTTGAAGATTTAAAGATTTAGAGTTAGGTTTTGATTTGTATAAAATTGGGTATAATGATAAAATTAGACATTGAATGACAAAATTGATTTGGGGATTGAGTTCTATGTGAGAATCCGAACATTTTGATGTTAGGTTTATAAATTTATGGAA